>MCJB01042358.1:122169-133084 GCA_002018475.1 Nicotiana obtusifolia
GGGGGGGGGGGGGGGTAAAGGATCCCAACATTGCTTAGTTTCAGTTGGCATTTGATTATCCATGCTTTATCTTCCTCTGATAAACTAATAAACTCTGGTTAAAGGTAAATCCGAGTTCCAGCAATTCAAGATGTCACGTACAATAACCTGGTCCTGATTGTTAAAAGATTACTCCTTACATGTATAAGTGATGAAAAAGTTACAGGTTTAAAGTTATAGGTATTGTTTTGGACAAATCGCCATACCTAAGTAATACAGAAACTGAATACAATCAGCACAAACAGTCTTAGTCATACCGATGGAGAGCCATTCTCGAATCAGTCTGGTCGCCTTCAGCTGCAGATTGGTATCATTTGACAAAAACAATTAAACTCAGCACAAAGAGTGGACGACCCCAAACTCAAAGAATCAAGTCCCAAATATGAGACTCTAACTGATGGAATTCTGATTAAAAATATACATGATCAATCAGCTTTTATGCTGACGTATAAATTATGGATTATGGAGAAGGAATTCACAAGCTCATCAATGGAGGAAGTCTAGAGAGAAGATATTTGTGGAGGAAAATGATAACCGCTACTCTCTTATTACTCAACACAGATATATATACACATACAACTTCAGAACCTATCTCTAACTAATCACTAACTAATCATGTATTGCAAACCAATCAGTTAAATTATACTCCCTCTGTTCCACTTTGTTTGACGCTATTTGCTTATTAGTTCGTTCCAAAAAGATTGGATATTCCTATATTTCTTTATTGAGAAGCTTTTTTAGCCACATAAATATAATAAAACCATAAGTTTCAAATAGTTTATAGTCACACAAATTTTATGGAATATTTTAGACCACAAGTTTCAAAAGTCACTAAACTTTGTGCCAAGTCAAACTACGACAAACAAAGTGAAACGGAGGGAGTAACTAATCTGACGGCCAACTAACTGACAGCTAAGCTACCCTTATACTCTGTCACGGGTATCGCATCATGCCGATAGTTAATTTCTGATTAATGAAAAAATTCCTCTATAAATCAGAATCAGCGAGATGAAAAATTAATTATTTTAAACAATCATACAGCAGAAGCCGATCCACCTTAAAACTCAAATTGATTATCCCATGTTGTAAAACTAATTCAAAGTTGTAGTAGGAAACTTAAATTGTTTAGGTTTTGATATTTGCTAGTTTATTTGATTCATGTCTAACTTGGATTTGTAGTCAAATTAATATAGGAATAGGTTTTCCTGTTTCTAGTTAAAATAGGTTTCGTACTATTATAAATAGGGGTATTAGTAGCTTATTTTATTGTTTGGAGGAAATAAAGAATTGCAGAGATCAATAAAAGATTTATAATAAAATATTTTCCTTCATATTGGCATCAAAGTCTTTACGATCTTGGGAGAGAATCAAGTAGCTTTCGCTGCTGGCGATCGGCGCTAGCCAATATGTGCCGCCCGTCTGGCCAATGATATATGCATGAATAACAATCATGCTGAGAAGGATTGATAAAAAAAAAAAATTACAATATTGCAAGTTTAAAGAGGTGCAAGCAATTTAATACAAGGGGAAGAAACTCTTCTCTAAAAGCTAGAGAGAAGTTAAAAAAAATTGGTGCTTTAACAAAATTAAGTGTTGGTGACAAAGTCATCAACGGGTGTTGAAGACATGTTTCAACAAAAGTAGAAGTTGGAGAAAAGTGCTCCAAGACAACAAAACAAACAAGTATACAACTCTAAATTATGGGAGAATATTGGAAAACTAATTCAAAGTTGTAGTAGGAAATTTAAATTGTTTAGGTTTTGATATTTGCTAATTTATTTAATTCATGTCTAAATAAGATTTGTAGTCAAATTAATATAGGAATAAGTTTTCCTATTTCTAGTTAAAATAGGTTTAGTACTATTTTAATTAAGGGTATTAGTAGCTTGTTTTTATTTTGTGGAAGAAATAAAGGATTGCAGAGATCAATAACAGTTTATAATAAAATATTTTCATACATCCCCTATTCAACCGTTAGTTGTAACAAAACTAACATAGTTTAAAATTGAATGATTAAGCAACGAAAGATAGCCAAAAGCCTCTAATTAGAGCTCCAGTATTCAATTTTTACCAATCAAAAAGACAAATGGGGTATGTAAACAAGACCCAAATTGAGAAAAATAACAACATATAAAAACCCACCTACCGTCCTTTCAGGGGACAAGCTCTCTGCTCGCTGCCTCTTTGGGATCTCAGCAATGTTATCCTCTCTCAAACGCAGTTTCGAGGAACCCTCGGAACCCTACATCTCAGACATGCTCATATTATAGAGAGGGTGAAGAATATATGGAGTAGCAAATTTGTTATGGGTAGAAGACGGTAAATGTAGTGGGAGTGGGTTTCGGATAGACTTCACGGGCCCATTAGACAACTGGAAGATCAATAATTACTGGCTATTTTCTTCACTTTTCTGACGGTTCGTTAAATTCAAGCAGCAGCAGGCTTGATCGTTTTAAAGGGGTTCATGAAACGTTACAAACCTTGACTTCTTACGAAAAGGTAACGGTTCCGGTTTTAAATGAGAAAGAGGACCCCAAAAGATGGTATAAATGAGAATCCTAGCCTTAGAGAGAGGTGCCAAGTCACTTTCTCTGTGCCTTCAATTATATACTATATACTAGTCAACTTGTAAATTTGGAAATGATCTTTCTCATAAATTTGGCCAAGGTTGAAGAGAAAGATTATAAATAAGTATACTGTAATTAAAGGAAAGAAAAAAAAAGCTCTCAAGGACACTTTTTGCGTAAGTCTGTAAGGAACTAACTCAAATAATGAGTGGTGATAGATAGTGTAAGGAATAAGTTCACCTCCAAGAATGTAATCACATATCCACAAATTGCCTATTCAAGTAAAATTTTCACGAAATAAAATAGAAGATTACCAGTTCATTATTCAAAGAATTCAACAAAATTTAAAGTAAATTCAAATATACCTTAGACATACTTTCTTATGTCCCAGTAAACAAATATGGTGGTCATTGTCTACTCAAGTATACCTCCTATGGATGATTGATGTATATTCTCTTGTCTTGTGCTTTCAAGAAGTTTCCAAATGTACATGAAGATTTATAAAGATATGTACATACCTCAATTGAAAAATGGCCATCGATTCAATTTAGCAACTAATTGATATATATGAAGCAATAATAGGAATTGCACAATACCAAGTATAACACTAAACTTATCACAACAGTCAATTATTTTGGTTTTCTGTTTTACTTCATACCATATTTGATAAACTTGTATACGGTCGGAGTTGAGCTCGACTACAGCTTGATAGATTAGGCTTGGAACGTGGCAACCAAGGACTGAAGATCGACCTCGAGTCCCACCGAGCTAGAACCCGAGGTCGGAAAGCCTGCCTTCAAGGAACATCGAGTCCAGTGTTGACCTTAGCCTCGAACGACCTCGGAGAAGCATTGTTGAGATAATTAACGGAAGACCGAAATATCCGTGACCGGTCGAATATTACAGCGGGAATCTCGGCACGAATCAATAAGGAACCAGCAATCAGCGAATCAAGAGACCTTTTACCGTTTATAGAATTGTACCTAAAGTAGGATTCCTCTACTATATAAAGGGGGTTTTGATTATTTATTACACATTGTAATACGCATCCTAAAGCAATATATTGTTATTTCTATTTCTTATTATCTCATCATTCTGTTCCGGCATCGATTAAAGCATTTTTGACTCAAGGGTGATCAACTCTCAAGGCTAAGATTGTTCAACTTGTGTGGTTTGCATTTACGTTTCCATCATTAATTTCAATATAAATCTGATTTCTCATTTTGTATCAAGTTAGATCACGTATCCTTAAAGCTACTTATAAATTCCATTGTTATCCGATTTTGAGGGTAAACAGTTTGGCGCCCACCGTGGGGCTAAGGATAATAGTGTTTATTTGATACAAATCTCCATAACACACACTACTTTACACTTGCTCTTTGAAGTGTCTTTGATTTCAGGCTAAAATACAAAATGCTGAACTCTCAATCAGCACCCCTGCATGTGGACAACGAGTCTGGTCATCAAGGTGAAAATAACAACATAGCTCCCGGAAATGTGATCCCATTGGAATTCCTATCGCAAACCCGATTAACGCTAATTCACATGTAGTTATCGAAGCAAACTTGCCTACCAACCCCGAAAATAGCGTTCGTAGGGGAGTCCGTTCGGCAACTCGAAATACTCAAAACATTGAAGGAGACAGGATCAGTCTATGGGTGATCTTCGAAATGTTGCAGGCTCAACAGGCGGCGATAGCTCAATTACAGAACCAAAGCCGCGCACCGAGCAGGGTTGAGCCCAATCCACCTCGGGAAGTCAACCGCAAGGATGAACCGGTCGTAGAAAGGTCGGACGAACATCAGTCGAGGGCTAACCCCGAGATCATAAACATGCTTGAGGAGCTGACAAAACGGAAAGAATCGGGGGAGAAGAAAATCGAGGCTAACGACAAAAAGGTGAAAACCTACAATTCCAGGGTAGACCAAATCCCAGGAGCACCTCCGATATTGACGGGCTTGGATTCCAGGAAGTTAGTGCAAAAACCTTTTCTTCCGAGCGCGGCTCCGAAGACGATCCCCAAGAAGTTCTATATGCCCGAATACCTAAGTATAACCGAACGACCGACCCAGACGAGCATGTAACCTTTTATACATGTGCTATCAAAGGGAACGACTTGGAGGATGATGAGATCGAGTCTGTTCTATTGAAAAATTTTGGGAGACCCTGTCGAAGGGAGCTATGATACGGTATCACAACTTACCTCATATTCTATTGACTCATTTGTTATGCTTGTAGACTCTTTCGTAAAAGCACACGCTGGTGCCATCAAGGTCGAGACTAGGAAATCGGACCTTTTCAAAGTCAAACAGAAAGATAACGAGATGCTTAGAGAGTTCGTGTCCGGTTTCAAATGGAACGGATGGATCTGCCGCCCGTCATTGATGATTGGGCTATTCAATATTTCACTCAGGGACTCAATATTCAAAATTTAGTGGCTTCACAGCAGCTGAAGCAAAACCTGATAGAATACCCAGTCGTTACATGGGGTGACGTGCATAACTAGTATCAATAGAAAATCAGAGTCGAAGATAATCAACTCGGGGCCCCTTCGGGGTCTGTCTATCCCATCAGAGCCCTCGACAGAGTAAAGAGAGACATCGATCGTGAACCGAGGCCACACAGGAATCGATATCAGCCATATAATCGAGATCGAAGAAGTAGTGGGTACGGGCGGAACTCTATGAGAAACGAAAGGAGAAATGATCGAAGTCAAGGCAACCGGGGACTCATGACCAAAAACGGCTTCGACAGGTCCGTCGGGCCTAAAGAAGCACCGAGGCTATCGGAATACAACTGTAATTTTGATGTTGTTGCCATTGTATCAGCTATCGGGCGCATCAAAGATACCAAATCGCCTCAACCTCTACAGTCCGATCCAACCCAAAGGGATCCTTACCAAATATGCTAGTACCACGGAACTCACGGTCATAGAACGAAAGATTGTCAACAAGCTGAGAGAGGAAGTAGCTCGTCTATTCAACAATGGGCACCTTCGAGAACTTTTGAGCGACCGAGTCAGAAATCATTTCAGGAACAAGGATTCTAAAAAAATAGGCGGAACAAGAATAACTTCAACACGTCATTAACATGATCATCGGTGGGGTTGATATCCCACAGGGGCTGATGCTGAAACGTACCAAAGTATCCATCACTAGGGAGAAACGAACTCGAGACTACATACCGGAAGGAACTTTATCTTTCAACGATGACGATGCGGAAGGGATCGTGCAGCCCCACAATGATGCACTGGTAATATCTGTACTCGTAAATTAAATTTGTGTTAAACGTGTGTTAATTGATCCAGGTAGCTCAACCAACATCATTCGATCAAGGGTCGTGGAGCAACTCGGTCTACAAGACCAAATCGTACCTGCAGTTCGAGTTCTAAACGGATTCAACATGGCATGTGAGACCACTAAGGGCAAAATAACATTGCCAGTAAACACCGCCAGGACCATCTAGGAGACTAAATTTTATGTAATCGAAGGAGACATGAGGTACAACGCTTTGTTCGGGAGGCCATGGATCCACAACATGAGGGCGGTGCCCTTGACACTGCACCAGGTACTGAAATTCCCAACACAAAAGAGTTTACGGTGAACAACCAGCTGCAAAGGAAATGTTCGCGGTCAAGGAAGTGATATCGGCGTATGCAATCTCGACACCAAAAGATCCGAACCAGACGGTAGAAAACGGGGCCAAATAGCAACCACCAATACCATCTTCGGCAGATTCAGACAAACAAAAGGAAGTCAAGGATGATGATTATGGGGTTCCCAGATCTTTTATAGCCCCCGATGATACCGACGCCACTAAATCGACGGTCGAGGAGTTGGAACAAGTCATATTGTGAGAACGCTTGCCCGATCGAAAGGTATACCTGGGCACGGGGTTTGCTCTGAACTCAGGGAAAAACTCATTCAATTTCTTATAACTAACGAAGATTGTTTCGCTTGGTCCCACCTTGACATGATAGGGATCCCGTTGGAGATAACCACTCACAAGCTAAGCCTGGATCCGAAGTTTCACCCGGTCAAACAGAAGAGGAGACTCCAGTCCGAGATCAAGCATGCTTTCATCAAGGATGAGGTATCTAAACTTCTTAAAATAGGTCTATTCGGGAGGTTAAATACCCCGATTGGTTAGCGAACGTAGTGGTAGTCCTAACAAAGGGAATAAACTAAGAATGTGTGTAGACTACAAAGATTTGAATAAGGCATATCCCAAAGACTTTTTTCCTTTGCCCAACATCGACCGTATGATCGATGCCACGACCGAACACGAGATCCTTAATTTTCTCGACGCCTATTCCGGGTACAACCAAATACGAATGGACCCGGGTGATTAGGAAAAAACTTCCTTCATCACTAAATACGGCACATACAGTTATAACGTAATACCGTTTGGATTAAAAAAATGCTGGTGCCACTTACCAACGCCTAGTAAATCAGATGTTCGAGGAACAAATAGGAAAACCAATGGAAGTTTACATTGATGACATGTTAGTTAAGTCCCTGCGAGCAGAGGACCATTTAAAACATTTGCAGGAAACCTTCAACATACTGAAGCAATACAATATGAAGCTGAACCCGAAAAAATATGCGTTTGGAGTTGGGTCGGGTAAGTTCCTCGGATTCATGGTATCCAATCGGGGAATCGAGATCAATACCGATAAGATCAAATCCATCAAAAATATCACGGTCGTGGACAACGTGAAGGCCGTGCAAAGGTTAATGGTGCGTATAGCCGCCCTGGGGTGATTTATTTTGAGGTCATCCGACAAGAGTCACTGATTCTTCGCACTGTTGAAGAAGAAGAATAACTTCTCGAGGACCGCGGACTGCCAACAAACTTTGGAGGAACTCAAGAGGTACTTATCGAGCCGGCCCTGGTTCACATACCAAAGATAGATGAATAACTGTACTTGTATTTGGCGGTCTCGAAGATAGCGGTAAGTGGAGTCCTAGTTCGGGAAGAGCAAGGTAGGCAATTTCCAATTTACTATGTTAGTAGGACCTTAGGTGAGGCCGAAACTAGGTACCCTCACTTAGAAAAACTGGCGCTCGCTTTGCTTAGCACCTCGAGGAAGCTAAAATTGTACTTCCAGTGTCATCCCATATGTGTCGTAACTACTTACCCATTGAGGAACGTGATACATAAGCCTGAACTCTCGGGCTGGTTGGCTAAATTGGGTCGTAGAAGTAAGTGGGTACGATATTTAATACCGACCTCAGACCGCCATTAAGTCTCAAATCTTTGGCAGAATTTGTGGCCAACTTTATGCCAACCCTAATACCCGAGGTCGAAAGAGAGTTATTGGTTAATTCTGGAACTACCTCGGAATCTGGACCCTCTTTACGCATGGCGCCTCATACGCAAAAGGGTCCGGACTTGGCATCGTACTAAAGCCACCAACATGTAATATAATTAGACAATCTATTAAGACTGTAAAATTGACTAACAACGAGGCCGAATATGAGGCCATGATTGCAGGCCTTGAACTAGCCAAAAGCTTGGGGGCAGAGGTGATCGAAGCTAAGTGTGACTCCCTCCTTGTGGTAAACTAAGTTAATGGAACATTCGAGGTCAGAGAAGAACGAATGCAAAAATACTTGGACAAGTTACAGGTGACATTACATCGGTTCAAATAATGGACTCTGTGATACGCTCAAATTACACCTTAAGAATAGTGTAAGCGGTCGGTGTCAAATATAATAACCCAACAAAATTGGGGTCGAATCCCATAGGGAATAGGTATGAAACATTTATCTAATCAGCGTAATACTTAACTAAGTCGTAATTCTATAAAGTAATTGGAATAGAACAAAAGAGTGTTGAACATACGAGTAAACGAAAACTGAAAACTAATTGCAATAGTATGAATGTGATTAATATGAATTTAGGAAACCAAGGTTGTGTCCCCCTTAATGTAGTAGAATGTTCTTGATATTAATATTGACTAACTTTCTTGATATGCAATTGATGTTTGATTTATTATCCAATATTTTCCAATAGTTGGATAATGTATCCTCTTTACGATTCTCCCAAATACAAAAGAGTTATGATTAAGAACAATCAATTAATGCCAAATTAAAACCTACTTATTCCTAAGCGATTTTATTAAACAAGGTTTAAACCCTTGAGTCTTTGTTATTTACTTCTACCAAATTCGATCCCACTTTTCCAAGATAAGATAGAATTAATTGGCGTTCGTTAATGTTTGCAACCACTAACGATTAATTGAAGAATAAGAAATAAATAAATATCCATCTCTCATCGAAATCATGTTCAATATCAAAATCTCAACAACATTCTACCCATCTAGGGTTCACAACCTCAGCGTTTGAATTTAGCTACTCATGCTGAAAATTGAAGAGCAAAGAATAGTAATTGATATCATCTTACAAAATAGAAGGTAATTGATCCCAAAAGCTTCCAAGAATTCAAACTAGTTAATTGCCCGTACTTTGTACTCTAAATTCTGACCAGCCTCCATTCACAAAACCCTATAAAACCTATTTATAGAGGCCCAAAACCCGAGGCGAATTTCGGTCTGATTTGCCCCTGTTGTGATAATGCGGACCGCATTTCTGTCGCAGAACAGAAATGTGAACTGCAAATCTTCATCGGCTGTCGCAGAATCAACTCACTAGTTTTGCCTTCATCACGTTTTCATTTTGCGGTCCGCATGTTAATTATGCGATCGCGAAATGCGATCGCATTCTCCACTCTGATTTTCACCCAGAACTCTGTTTTTGTTTGCGATTGCACCTTGTTATTTCGCGGTTCGCATTTATGTTTTGCGGTCGCATTTTCGACCGCATTCTCGGCATGAAGATTGTCCTAGAGTTCTGTCCTTTTCTGCGATCTGCTTGTGGAATATGCGGTCCGCATTTGCAGTTTGCGACCGCATATTCGAAGTTCCGATGCTTTTAACTTCTTTTCTTGTCTTCAGCTGAATTTTTGAACTCTTTTCCGTTCTTCTGGGTCCTTACACTCCGTATACTGCAAATACACTAAAATTACATAAGTATCATGAGAATTTGCACGTAAAACAAGTTAAACCTTAAGCAAGTAGTATCAAAATGTGCCGAAATTACCCGGCACATCAACACCCCCAACTTAAACTCTTGCTTGTCCTCAAGCAACTAAAACGATACTATCCTAGCCTAGACTCTACTTATCAAACATGAAACAATACCGACCATGGACGGTGTTTGTTGTTAGTATCTCAAGTATAACTCTTCAAATACTACACCCTTCTTGAATCATCAATATATTCAAGGACCACCAATCAGTTAGTGAACTTTGAGCCTCAACAAAGTAACTGAAGCCTACCTTCAGCTGAATGCACTTATGCTTTACTCAAAACTCAACTTGCTATCAACCTAGCAGTTTATGTGCCTCACTGGAAAGAAAGTCCCATTCTCACTATATTTCTTATAGCAATACAAAGGGACTAAAGTGCAAGTACACTCACTCTCAGAACAAACTTTCAAGCGTCACCACATGCCATACCATAGGCTTGCCCTTATTTTAATTCGTCGCCTAGTTCTAAGAACACTCGGTTGGAGATCACATAAGGACTTTGTAAGCTTGTAATGTCGGTTTAAGGAAGGGTAGGATATATATTTAGATACGAGTGGCTACTTCCTCCTTGAACACTAATTACATTCTTCTTTCTTTTAACCGTTGGCTTCTTTTCAACCCCCTAGCCTCAATGGCGTTTAGTTCCCACATTGGACCCGCCTTACATACTTCTCTAATCTATTCCAAAGCTCCATTATTGCCAATACATACATAACTATTTATTATATATTTCTTTTTTTTTCTTTTCTCTTTCTGTGGAGCTTTCATAAATTCACATTAGCACTTTGAGGTCCGGGTTCCCACCTTCGCTTCACAGCCTTATCCATTTCCATTTTGACCCACACCCCCAACTTAGGCTTTTATCCATGTTCTCAATGTTCAAGGAGGAACGGGTTCAAAAGAGATCATGTTTAACGAACGGGACAGGTTTGTATTAATTATACAAGGAAAAGGCTAAAAGGCTCAAATAGGGTACTAGAGATATTAATTATACACAGGTAGGCTGAAAAGGCTAGACAGGTTTCATAAATCATCAAATAAAGCCTAAGATCATCTCTCTAACTCAGTGTACATATAATAGGCGTCGAAAATCCAACCGGGCAAGTTCTAGATAGCAAAAGTGAACACAAGAACTATCTAAACAAGGGGCTCACACACATTGGCACACAAACTGTTCGGTTAACATAGTTTACAGCTTTAGAGTTCACATTTTGTCA
>MCJB01042358.1:138406-161524 GCA_002018475.1 Nicotiana obtusifolia
CATGATATGGGAAGTTGGACCACTTCCACTTCCCTTTGGATTTGCAATCGTGTCACTAGGGAGTGTTCCCTTCTGCTGTGGATATTGCTCACGAGAAAGATCTCTCATTTGCAACTCCAACTTTTGAATCGCTGCAGTGTGAGAGCCAACCAACTCAGTCATGTTCTTCATGGAGTTATCAGACT
Organism: Nicotiana obtusifolia; assembly: GCA_002018475.1. NCBI lineage: Eukaryota > Viridiplantae > Streptophyta > Magnoliopsida > Solanales > Solanaceae > Nicotiana > Nicotiana obtusifolia. Next base: position 138,592 of record MCJB01042358.1, read on the forward strand.
TTTCTTGGTTTTGTAGTATCCTTTCAAGCATGATCTCCAATTTGGACTCACTAGAGGGTCCCATATTCGAATACTGACCTTTTGGAGGAACATAAGGGTTGGAACTTCGATTTGAAAAATTATTATTGCTGTTCTAGTTTCTTTGGTTGGGGCCACTTTGGTCGTTTCGCCATTGATGGTGACCTTGCCCTTGCGGGTTTGGTCTCCAATGATTCTGTGAGCCTTGACCTTGGTAGTGCTGCCTTTGATACCCTCCTTGAGAATTATTAACATAATTAGGCTCTTCATAATCATCACTTTGCACTGGCTGCACATTCTCAACCACATTGACTTTCTTCTTCTGATTTTGCGTGAAAAGCTTTGTCAACACATTAACATTTGTGGCAAGTTCTGCTATCATCTGGTCTCGTTCTTGATTTTCCTTGATCAAATTGTTCATAGAAGGAGACCCAATTGCAATTCCGCCTGTAGTATCCTCTTAATGCCAAGCTTGGTTGTGTTTTGCCATTTTATCTAAGATCTGAGTCACTCTAGCGAAGGTTTTATCCATGAAAGATCCAGCAGCTGCATTCTTCGCTATTGATTGGTTCATAGGATGCAAACCCATGTAGAACTTTTCCAGCAAGATTGAATCCGGAAAGCCATGGTTTGGGGACCTCACCAAGTATAACTTGAAGTGATCCCACGCTTCATGTAATTGTTCACCAGGTAGTTGCTTAAAAAAGAATATCTTGTCTCTGAGCTCAGACTTTTTGCTTTGTGGAAACCATTTTGACAAGAACGCCCGGACAAGTTCAGACCATGCACATATAGAATTCGGAGGAAGATTCTGAAGCCATTTTCTTGCATCCCCAGCTAACGAATACTTAAAGCATCTCAACCTTAAGGTATCGTCGGAGACATGGTTTTGTTTGTGCATCGCACAAACACCCAAGAAATTTCTGAGGTACTGCGTTGGATCGTCATCAATGGAGTTTCTGAAAAATCCCTCCGCTTTCAGCATCAGAATTAGTCCATGTTCCACCTTGAAAGTAGCAACACCGATAGCAGGAGGTACAATAGCGTTTGTATCCTCAATATATTCTTCAATATCTGCAAAAGGGTTTCCTTCCTCCTCTACCTCCATATCATCTTCATGGTCCGACATATCTCCCTGTCTACAACAACCAAAACCAACAATGTGTAATCAAGTGGAATTAGACGTATAATAAAGTATACACTAATTAGTAATATCAGAACCGTATTCCCCAGCAACGACGCTAAAATTTGATACGCTCAAATTACACCTTAAGAATAGTGTAAGCGGTCGGTGTCAAATATAGTAATCCAACAAGGTTGGGGTCGAATCCCACAGGGAATAGGCGTGAAACGTTTATCTAATCAGTGTAATATTTAACTAAGTCGTAATTCTATAAAATAATTGGAATAGAACAAAAGAGTGTTGAACATACGAGTAAACGAAAACTGAAAACTAATTGCAATAGTATGAATGTGATTAATATGAATTTAAGAAACCAAGGTTGTGTCCCCCTTAATGTAGTAGAATGTTCTTGATATTAATATTGACTAACTTTCTTGATATGCAATTGATGTTTGATTTATTATCCAATATTTCCCAATAGTTGGATAATGTATCCTCTTTACGATTCTCCCAAATACAAAAGAGTTATGATTAAGAACAATCAATTAATGCCAAATTAAAACCTACTTATTCCTAAGCGATTTTATTAAATAAGGTTTAAAGCCTTGAGTCTTTGTTATTTACTTCTACCAAATTCGATCCCACTTTTCCAAGATAAGGTAGAATTAATTGGCGAATTTCGGTCTGATTTGCCCCTGCTGTGATAATGCGGACCGCATTTCTTTCGCAGAACAGAACTGTGGACCGCAAATCTTCATCGGCTGTCGCAGAATCAACTCACTAGTTTTGCCTTCATCACGTTTTCATTTTGCAGTCCGCATGTTAATTATGCGATCGCGAAATGCGATCGCATTCTCCACTCTGATTTTCACCCAGAACTCAGTTTTTGTTTGCGATTGCACCTTGTTATTTCGCGGTTCGCATTTCTGTTTTGTGGTCGCATTTGCGACCGCATTCTAGACATGAAGATTGGCCTAGAGTTCTGTCCTTGTCTGCGATCTGCTTGTGGAATATGCAGTCCGCATTTGCAGTTTGCGACCGCATATTTGCAGTTACGATGCTTTTAACTTCTTTTCTTGTCTTCAACTGACTTTTTGAACTCTTTTCCGTGCTTCTGGGTCCTTACACTCGGTATACTGCAAATACACTAAAATTACATAAGTATCATGAGAATTTGCACGTAAAACAAGTTAAACCTTAAGCAAGTAGTATCAAAATGTGCCGAAATTACGCGGCACATCACTCTGCAACATGTACCTCGGGATCAAAACAACGAGGCCGATGCCCTCACTAACTTGGGATCGTCGGTCTAAGACGACGAGTTCAACTTGGGAGAAGTCGTGCAACTTATGAGATCGGTGGTGGAAGAAGGCCACGCCGAGATCAACTCGACGAGCCTAACTTGGGACTGGAGAGAATAAGTGCGTGGAATATCTCAGGATCGATAAACTACCCTTGGATCCAAACGAATCGAGGGCCCTGCGTACAAAGGCAGTCTGATCTAGCCTGTCCGAAGACGAAACCCTATTCCGAAGAACATTCGATGGCCCGTTTGCAATATGTCTAGGGCCGGAGGATACCGAGTACGTTCTGAGGAAAATCCACGAAGGCACCTGTGAAAATCACTCGGGCGCCGAATCGCTGGTTCGAAAAATAGTCATGGCCGGTTATTACTGGATCAACATGGAAAAAGACGCAAAGAAGTTTGTTCGAAAATGTAATGAATGCCAAAGACACGCTCTGATGATTCATCAACCCGGGGAGCTGCTACATTCGGTTTTGTTGCCATGGCCGTTCATGAAGTGGGGAATGGACATCGTTGGCCCCCCTTCATGGGCACCAAGTAAGGCTCAATTTATATTGTTTATGACTGACTATTTTTCTAAATGGGTGGAAGCCCAGGCGTACGAGAAGGTTAGGGAGAAGAAAGTCATTGACTTCATTTGGGATCATATCATATGCCGATTCAGAAGGCTGGCCGAGATCGTATGCAACAACGGGAAACAATTCGTCGGCAGCAAGGTAAGCAAGTTTTTCGAAGATCATAAGATTAAAAGGATCTTATCAATTCCCAACCACCATAGTGGGAATAAGCAAGCAGAATCGACCAACAAAACCATACTCCAAAACTTTAGAAAGAGGTTATCTGACGCCAAAGGAAGATGGAAGGAAATCCTGCCCGAAGTCTTATGGGCATACCGAACGACCTCGAAGTCCAGTACCGAGGCCACCCCGTTCTCACTAGTTTACGGCGCCGAAGCTCTAATACCGGTCGAAGTCGGAGAGCCAAGTCCTAGATTTCGATATGCAACCAAGGGATCGAACGGCGAAGCTGTGAACACGAGCCTAGATTTATTGGACGAAAGGTGCGAAGCAGCCCTTGTCCGGTTGACCGCCCAAAAGCAGCGGATCGAGAGATATTACAATCGAAGGACCAACCTTCGACACTTCAATGTCGGGGAGTTGGTACTAAGGAAGGTTACACGAAACACCTGAAACCCGAAGGAAGGGAAGTTGGGGCCGAACTGGGAAGGCCCTTATCAAATTATCGAGATCACCAGTAAAGGATCGTACAAACTTGGAAAGATGAACAGTGAACAACTACCGAACAACTGGAACATAGCTCACTTAAAGCGATATTATTTCTAAGGTACAATTCCATTCATTTCCTTTTATTTATTTACATTGTAAACTAACACTTGCAGGGAATCATCGAGGAATGATACAATTTCTAGGTCTGAGAGCACGCGTTGCACTCTTTTTTCCTTGAACCGATTTTGTCCCAAATGGTTTTTTGGCAAGGTTTTCAACGAGGAAACGGTAAATCATGCTAACTTAGAATTGAAGGCCAGTTACGAACAGGTATCGAAGATCACAAAGTATTCGAGGCCTCTCTATGCTCGGCCCCGAACACTGGGGGGCATCACCCTCGATTAACGACTTTAGCAAGGAAGGAAACTTTATGATTGAACGGTCCTGGCTCGATTGATAGGATTTATTGTAAGGGCCAAACGGTCACATGAACCATGCCCGTATAGACTACTCGAGCCCTGGCACAAAACTTATATATATATGTAACTATCACGACAAGAATAAAAGTTTCTACCTTGCGGATAAATATGTTGTCCTTTAAGAATTTTTTTTTCTTTAAGGAATTTCTTACATTGGATCCCCTAAAGGTATTGAGCCCAAGGGCCTCCTTTGACGGGGTTCAAATGATCACTCCCAATCAGCGGCTTCCGTCCAAAAATAAACTTGGATTGCTCGGATTATCGGAGCCCGGGGACACAAAACCTATTAGGCAATACCCGAACCTTAAAGGCTATGGCCACCCCCATTCGGGGACTGTTATCTTAGGCAAGCCCAAATAACTCAAGGTACTAAGCCCATTGGGCAACACCCAAACTAAGAAGACTACGACCATACTAGAACGGCTCGGAGACGTCCGAGACCCGTAACAAAGACAAGGCCTTCAAAAATTTTTTTAAACCGGTTCTAAAGGCTACCCTCGGCAAACTACAAATCTAAAAAGTCATAAGTACTTTAGGGAAAAAGGTTCTCGATCATGACGAACCCCTACGATGCCTTAAACAAAATAATGTCAAAGGCAAGGCCTGTTTTAACTTCCGGACAAGACCTAATTATTTTATGCTAATATATTTAAACCTTTGCAAACATAAATAACTAAGCGAAGGAAAACTGAATATACAAATAGCCGAAGGAGAAAACGAGCCTCATATATTATACACAATCTTTATAAAGGCCAAATGGCCCTAACAAAAATACAAAAGTACACGAGTACAATAAAGTATTTTTTTTTACAAAGGCATCTAAACTGCCTGGTCTTCTTCGCCCCCAGTTCCATCGGAGTCTTCTTCTTCTTTTTCTGGGCAGGCCAGTTTCTTGGCCTCGGCCTCAAGCTCCTTAGCAGTCTCGATCTCGGCAGATAGATCAAAACCCCGAGCATGGATCTCCTCGAGGGCCTCTCTTCGTGACTGTCGCTTCTCGTATTCAACGATATCTTTCAAGCGGTCCTGGGCTGCCTCGGCATCGGCCTTGTATTGGGCCACCACCTCGTAACCACTGCCGCCACTGACTTGGCCGTTTCAAGTTCCTTGGCCATAATTTTCCGCTCGGAGGCAGCCAAACTTAGTAGACACCGGAGCTCTTCGAACTTTTTGGCCTGCGTCTCGGCCCTTTCCTTTGCTGCTCAAAGCTAGACCTCAGCCGAAGTCAGTTGCACCCGAGCAGCCTCCTTTTTCAAGGCCAAACGATCCATCCTGCACCTCTATTCGTCGGTCTCGACCTTTACATCCATCTCAACTCGAAGTTGGTCTACTCGGTCGATTTTCTGTTGGACCAGCAGATTCCGATGGTTAGTCAAAGAGCCTAGCTCATCATCACTAGCTTCAAATATATTTACTAGCTCGGCTAGATCGGCATGCTCCTTCTAAGCCACCTCGAGCTCATCTCGGAGACTCTTAGCCTCCTCCTCATGCTACTCAGTAAGAAGTTTGTAGGAATCTCTCTTCTCAATGAGCCCTCGAACCTTGGCCTCGAGCTGTTTAAACTCGTCTCGGTATCGGAGAAAAGCCTCGTGGTGAAGCACCGAGGCCTAGAAAATGTTAGAGTTATCTGAAAAATAGCCTAAGTACAAATTGACAACCATTGAGGGATATATAAAGTTACCTGGTTTAACGCCTGTCGCGCTTCATTGAACAGACAGGGTGCATCCACCTCATTCATCTTGGCATGATCATCCTTGATTACTAGGCACCGAAGATAACTAGCCACCCCTACGGGGCAAAGAGGACATGGGAGTCTTCCGGAAGGGAGAAAGTGATGAATCCCTTTCGGCCGGGATCCACACTCGGGGCAGGGAATCAATTGACCAGTTTGGGACTTGAAGAAGATCCGCTTGCACCCGAAGATAGGCTCTTCCTCGGTACCTCCAACTCACCCAAACCGGAGACGCCCTCCGTGGTCGTAGAGTCCACTCCATCACAGAAGCCGCGGAAGGGATCGTCAGCCCCGGGGACCCCCTTATTGGGATGTTCCTTCACTGCCTGAGCCTCATTGTACATTGACTCGATGAACGAAGGTGACTCGGTGATCTCTATCACACCGAGTGCTTCCTTCGGCGCGGTGCTCACGTCCCGGGGAGCTTCGGTATCAGCCTCCTCCTCGACCTCCCTAGCTCTAGAGATTAGCATCACCTCTCTCTGGTTCGAAGGCCCTTTGCCCTTCGAGTCGTATCGACATTCGGGACACGAAATTGAAGGTTTACTCTTCTTGTTCTTCTTCGGATTCATCCCTCAGCTGATAGAGGGACCCCGAAGGTGGTGCTCGAGCGCTGGTGCTTTCTTTGGACTTGCGCACTAGCCTTCTCTTTGTTTTCTTGTTCTCCGAACTCGGAGAACTCGGAGCCCTTTTTCTCTTCTTCTATTCACCCTGTTTCGGAGCAGGGGACTCGATGGGGAGATCATCACTACCGGATGGGGGCCTCATTTCTACATCTTTCGGCAAACCTGCAAAAAGAAATAAAACAAGTAAGGTCTTAATCATGCAAAGGGGAAACCAAATATCACTTATGAAAGAGATCTGATGAAGTTTTCGCCATTTCTTTATGGGGAGGAAATAAGGAAAAGAAGGAGTTAAAAGATTACACTTAATGGTTTGAGATGAAGACGAAACAGAAGTTCTTATCAAAAGACCTCAAAGGTAAGTGCTTGAAAATATTGAGATTGTTAAGGTACGGGGGTCAAAGCTCTGAATGTAAAGTTTAAATGAGTAAATAAGGGCGTATTTATAGTTTTTTAGTGACGGTTCACATCCAGGAATGGCCGACCAGCAACTGACAGGCAGTTAATGCCTTTAAGACTTGACTGACGAGATGTTTCGACTGTTTTGTCGTTTCTGTTGTATGGTGTCGAAGATAGAACTGAAAGGTCATGTCAATTCTCGTTGTCTACTCTCCAAAGAATGAGGGGACTATCTATATACGGTCAGAGTTGAGCTCGACTACAACTTGGTAGATTAGTCTTGGAACGTGGCGACCAAGGACTGAAGATCGACCTCGAGTCTCACCGAGCTAGAACCCGAGGTCAGAAAGCTTGCCTTCAAGGAACATCGAGTCCGGTGTCGACCTTAGCCTCGAACGAGCTCGAATAAGCATTGTTGAGATAACTAACGGAAGACCGAAATATCCGTGACCGATCGGATATTACGGCGGGAATCTCGATACGAATCAATAAGGAACCGGCAATCAACGAATCAATAGATCTTTTACCTTTTATAGAATTATACCTAAAGCAGGATTCATCTACTATATAACGGGGGTCTGATTATTCATCACACATAGTAATACGCATCCCAAAGCAATATACTGTTATTTCTAGCTCTTATTATCTCATCATTCTGTTCCAGCATCAATTAAAGCATTTTTGACTCAAGGGTGATCAACCCTCAAGGTTAAGATTGTTCAACTTGTGTGGTTTGCATTTACTTTTCCATCATTAATTTCAATATTAATATGATTTCTCATTTTGTATCAAGTTAGATCACGTATCCTTAAAGCCATATATAAATTCAATTGTTATCCGATTTTGAGGTAAACAAAACTCTAATGAGATTTTTCATGGCCATCTATCTCAATCGTACGATACACAAAAAGATAAATAGGTTGATTACATGAGTTTATATATGAAAGTTCGATAAACATAAAGCATGTCATATTTCTGAACATAAGTTTCGTAAAAGAAACTCAATTAGCCTTTCTTGAAGTAGAGACATACTACACAAAAATAAATTAATAAAATGATACCACCTCCATCAGTAGTAGGAGAGGATTCTAGTTAATGATACCACCTGAGACAAAATTCACAAAGAACCAAGTTAATATTCATTACCCTGAAGAAAAATAAATTCTACCGAATTTATATAGAATAAGAGAAACAAATTCATGTGAAGCCAAGTATCGAAATAAATTTTATTAAATTTAAATAGAATAGGAGAAATAAATCCATGTTATTAAGCTAAGTGTTAAAACAAAAATTTAACATATGCTAAATTTTAGGACAAACCTCTAACAAATTTAAAGATTCAAAAATTATTTAAAATTTAAAACAAAAAAAAGAACTTAAAAATTGCTAAATCTCCGATTCAATTAACTCATGAAATCCCATGTTTTTGGGAAGTTTCAGTTACCTCATGCAATCCCACGTTTTTGGGGGTTTCTTTAAAATATTTATTGGAGTTCAAATTCATTTTAAACTAGAAATTAGTGCGCGCACACACACAAATAAAAAAAATTTAAAATCAACATGCTTCAAGCCGTCGACCCTATATATGTTATTAGTAAAGCGCTAACGCACTATTTATAGTATGGGAGCCTTTCTATATAGAATAGGAGAAGCAAATTCATGTGATTAAGCCAAGTGTTAAAACAAAATTTTAACATGTGTTAAATTTTAGGACAAACTTGCAACAAATTTGAAGATTCAAAAATTATTTAAACTTTTTAAAAAAACCTTTAAAAATTGCTAAATCTCCGATTCAGCTAACTCATGAAATCCCACGTTTTTGGGAAGTTTCAGTTAACTCATGCAATTCCACGTTTTTGGGAGTTTCTTTAAAATATTTATTGGAGTTTAAATTTATTTTAAACTAGAAATTAGGCGCGCGCACACACACAAAAAAGAAATCAACCTGCTTCAAACTGTCAGCCCTATATATGTTATTAGTAAAGCGCTGACGCACTATCTATAGTAACGGGGCCTTTCTATATAGAATAGGAGAAGTAAATTTAAGTATTAAGCCAAGTGTCAAAACAAAATTTTAACATGTGTTAAATTTTAGGACAAACTTTCAACAAATTTGAAGATTCAAAAATTATTTAAACTTTTAAAAAAAACCTTTAAAAATTGCTAAATCTCCGATTCAGCTAACTCATGAAATCCCACGTTTTTGGGAAGTTTCAGTTAACTCATGCAATCTTACGTTTTTGGGAGTTTCTTTAAAATATTTATTGGAATTAAACTTATTGTAAACTAGAAATTAGGCGCGCACGTACACACACAAAAAAAAGTAAAAAAAAGTCAACCTGCTTCAAACTGTCACCCTATATATGTTATTAGTAAAGCGCTAACGTACTATCTATAGTAAGGGGGTCTTTCTTGCTCGTGTATAATAAAAGGAGAGGCAAAGTAACCATAAGATGACAAGTGTGGATTTTTAGGATAAAACTCTAGCAACATTTATAATTATTTTTAAATAAAAAACAAAAAAAAACTACCAATTCAAATTGGGGAATAGTGTCAAGTCGGAGTTTTAAAATTATTTATTAAAAAAAATAAAAAAAATAAAAAAACTGCCAATTTCAATTGGGGAGTAGTTTCTTCCTAATATGGTAGGGTGTGTGTGTCTATGTATACATACATATATATATATATATACATATACATATATATATATATATACATACATATATATATATATATACATATACATATATATCTATATATATGGTGCTTCCAAATCTGTCAAAATAACTCTAGATCTATAAGTTTTAAAGAATTCTACTATGGATTTTATCATATTATGGTGTTGAATTACTTGATCTGTTGATATATTTATATATCTATGGGTTCTTACACATAAATTGTTAAATATATTTTTGTAATAAGAAGAACTCTTGGAAGATGGCGTTGTGATCTTTAGATCTGCACTGCAGGCAGTGTTCCTAGGGATTATGGCGATGGAATGCCTGTAAATGTACCTAGTAGGCCTGCAGATGGTTACTTGTGACCTGAATCGGATCACGAGTAGATCAAACTTCTCAATATCAAATCTATAGAAAAATATAGACAGAAATACAATTATCTCCATTTTGGTTTAGTACAAATTGCCGCTGAACCACTCACCAGAGAAGGACTTGACACATCTCTTCTTCTATGTCTCAGGGACTTTAGGTTTCTAGATTTCAATGATCCTTTGCTTGGAATGGTAGAAACCAGTCTTTGTAACGGACTAATTTATTTCGACTGTTTTTCTAATTTTACAGTCTCCCTGAGAGATAAGAATATTTTAGATACCTTGACACTTAATGTCAAAACCTCCGATTACAGAACCAAAATTGGATCTCTCCCAGTAGCTTTCATCTAGCGTATCCAATATAAGGCTATGAATTCAGCCTTCAATACTGGAGTCATGAGAACAATGCACAAGGGTGAAATTGTTCTCTTCCAAACAGATCTACAAAGATCTCATCTATCTGTTCGTAGACTAGTGTCCTGGAGTCAGATCTCTTTACCTTAGAACTGGCTTTTGCAAGATGCTACTCTAGCTCAAAAACCTGAGAATACCTCACTTTCATAGATCCAACAATTTTTCACCTGGTATGTACTAATTTCTTTCCAGAGGTCACTCAGTCCAAGAGTTAATAGAAACTATTTCAGATGCTACGATACCTCATGCTAGATATAAGGTAGAAAACGCTCCTACTACTGAAACTAGCTACGATCACCCCAATTCGCCTACCTATATGTCCTTAAGTGCTGAACTTGGTGATGATAATATTGGAATTGGAGTCTTAGAAGTGAATTTTGAAATTTACAAAAAGACTCTCCAAAAAGCATTATATTCTCCCGATAATCTTTTTAAAAAGAACTTGATTTTTAAAAAAATACAAAGGAGAGAAAAGAAAATAAATTCAATCAATTTTTTATGATTCTATAAATGTTGTTAACAGACAGATCAATTTCTTTGAATGGTTCGAAATCTATGCTGATTATATGAAAATAGATTTTCCTTTTTCAAAATCTATCAACATTTCAAAAGTTTGGAAACTAATACCGGTGAAGAAGTTATTTACGAACTTCCTCTGTCATAAGGATTTTCTACAACTTTTGCCAATACCTGTGTTATAACTGCTCCTTTTAAGAAAAGAGTTGGTAACGAACCAATTACTGGCAAAGATATGAAACATATTTTTGAACAAAATAATTACACGGATAAATATCGACAAACTATTGGAGAATATTTAATTATCAATACTTCTTTGACTACAATGAATAAATCCACAACAGGACCTTCCACCTCTGATGTTCCTCTTTTTAAACCTTATGAAGCTCCATGTGCATCAATCTAAAGACTCTCCTTAACTTTCTGAGCTTCAGCGAAGAATCCTAGAAATTGAGAAAACTTTAGTGGTCCAAGATACGCCAGTCCGCCAAGCTACTGAAGCTTCTTCGACCCGTCAAACTCCTACAACAACTTCTTAACTCATAGGAGTCCTTGGTAAGACAAATTCAGACCAAGAATCTGAACAATCAGTATCTATAGAAGAAAACCCTCTCTAGATATCGCACCTACTTGTGCTGAGTCTTCCAACTGGAGGAAACATCAAAAACTCAACTATCCTAGGGCTACCCATCCAGATGTAGTTTTGGAAGAAAAAACCAAGGTCATGCAGAACAATTACAATGCAAACAACATTTATGAATGGAACATAGATGGTTGTTCTGAGTATAATATTCTCGAAAAGTTGCAGCAGATGACCATAATTGCCACTGCTTACGAAACTTCTCATAATTTATCTGACTGGGGTACTACCCATGTCCTTGTAGCTGGATTTACAAGGCAACTCAAAGGTTGGTGGGATACCCACCTCAGTAGAGATGAGAAGCAACAAATCTTCTAGTTTGTCAAGATTGATGAAATAGGCCAACCGATTCTTAAGGACGGGGATACTATTCCTGATTCTACCAATACCCCGATATATACTATTATCAGAACCTTCATAGGTTGTCCAGGAATTTTTAGGGAAAAAACTGCCGACGTACTTAACAATCTTAAATGGAAAACTCTTTCAGATTTTAGGTGGTATTAAGACTATGTCCTCATGCGGATCTATGAACGGCCTGGTGGGAACCAACAATACTGGAAAGAAAAATTCTTAGATGGTTTGCCAAAATCACTTAGGGATTTAGTCAAAGAAGAATTCCAAAATCAATATTCCGGTGGTATTGTTCCTTATGATCAGATCACCTATGGTCAAATTACCAGCTAAATCCAGCAAGTTGCTCTCAAAATCTGTAAACAAGACAAAATGCTGAGAGAATTAGCCAAATATAGGGCTCAAACTCTTAAAGACTTAGGTAGTTTTTGCGAACAATGTGGTCTACCTCTTTGCGGTAAAAAGCCTCACAAAAGGAGCAAACCCAAAAGGAACTTCCTAGTTCTAGAAATCCTACGTTCAAGTATAGGAAAAAAAGATATTCTCATATGAAGCCAAAGTATTCTAAACCTAAAGTTGAGAATACACAAACTTCAACTACGGCCAAATGCTACATATGTCGTAAAACAAGTCACATTGCCAAATATTGTAGGGTTTCAAAGGCGATTAGGAACCTTCATCTTGATGAGTCTCTCCTTAATTAATAGAAGGACTCTTGCTTATAGACATCAATTCTGAGGTTGCTGAAGACGAGTATGATCAGCAATTTAACCAGCTCCAAGATGATGGCTTAGATTCCTCATCATCTTCAACCCAGTCTGATCGAGAAGCTCAGGAAAGTCTTTCTGGGATTAGTATTCTTACTAAAGAGCAAGATCTCCTCCTTGAAGTTATTGGCAATCTCCAAGACTTAGATCTCAAAAAGGATTACCTAGACCAACTCAAGAAAGTTCTGGATAAACTTTCTCCGTCTTCCTCCAAGCTTCCTAATTATCCTCAGGTGGCTAACACCTATAACATCACGGACATCCTCAAGAGATTTCCATCTCAAAAATCCAAGGCAACAACCATAACTATTGAGGACCTTCAATCTGAAATAACTTACCTTAAAGAGGAAATTAAAGAAATCAAAGCAGGTCAAGAATTAGATCGTCTTGTGCTCCGACAACTTTCTAATAAACCTGAGCATAAAAAGGATACATCTATTGCCCAAGAACCTATTGTCCAAAAAGGTGACATAGGTCCTTTTATAGGTTATCTTTCTAGAATTAACATCCATAATTGTCATATCAGAATAACTCTGATAATCAATACGTTTTTTGTCCTTGATACAGTTGCTTTGTTTGACACTGGTACTAAACTCAGCTGTATTCAAGAAGGACTGGTGCCAACTAAGTATTTTGAAAAAACCAAAGAAGACCTTAGGGCTGCCAATGGCGAAAAACTTAAAATAAATTACAAACTTTCTTCTGTCGAAGTCACTACTTCTCCTCAACATCTAACCTGGTCGATTCCTACATCATTCATTTTAGTAAAACATCTTACTAGCTCTGTTATTTTAGGTCTTCCTTTCATCAATAGGATTAGCCCTTATCTTGCTTCCCACAAGGTATTCTTGTAGAGTATTTTTACCAATAATATTCTCTTTCCCTACGATAAACCTCCCATTAAAAAAACTTAGCACTTCCTAAAAAATAAGGAAGCACAAGTTATGTTTCTCAAACAAGAAGTTTCTTTCCAAAGGCTTCAAAAGCAACTCAAAGATCATTCCATCATATCTAAAATTAAAACTTTAGAAATGACGATGCAGGATGATCTCTGCGCAGATTTGCCTACTGCTTTCTAGAAACGGAAGAAACGCATAGTCAGCCATATATATATATATATATATATTTTGATAATTAAGTAAACAAATAATGCTAAAAAATATTATTGATAAATTAAATATTGAAATAATTATTTGAAAGTATTAAGTTAAATTTCAAGAGTAATACAAAATTATATTTATTGATATTAAACTAGTAATTTATTAAAAATTTATATGAAATTTAATAATACTAAGAAATGGATAATACAATAGATTACAAAGAAACAAAAAACAGAAATAAAACATAAATTTTTGAGAAAATATAAAAATGTAAGACTTATAATTAGAATTAATATGAGAAAAAATCGTACATATACACATAACTAAATCATAAAAATTGAGTAGTTATAAAGTAAGAATACTAGAAAAAGTCAAGCGATAGCGTAAAATGTATATACTGATTAAATTTATCATGTAGAAAATTTTAGTTAATAGATAGAACTCATAACTCCATAATCGAAAATACAAAAATATAAAGATACTACTAGGATATTTATACATAAGATAATCATATTATATATATAACACAAAATAATAATAATTATTATTAATATTGGAAATTTTTTAATAAAAATAATTGAAGGCTTATCTCTTTAGATGTTGATGAATTAAAAATTATAATTTAGTAACAAAAATACAGTATTTAAATTTTCAGCAAATTATAAAATGAGAAAACTAATTAAATATTACAGTAGAAAAGAACGTACGAAGAGAGGTTGGTAAATATAATTTTATGATATTTATAATTTGAATTGTTAAAAAAATAAAACATAAGTAAATAACACTCAAATAATTATTGATAAATTTAAACAATTGAAGAATTTTTAACTGTATAACATAAGTTTAAAAAATATAAAATATTCCTAGTGTAAGAAAATATATATATCTATGTCATGTTAAAAGAAAAGTAGTATTAAATTACTATGCAAATTGACAAGTTAATAAAAAGCACATTAGTAAATGTATAGTACTAAGTACATGCTAATTTAATAAAGGATAAATAAGAAAATAAATAATTTATTTGATTACTATATGATGTGTTTTCTTTGATTTTGTATAGATTTTGTTATATTTCTATTCACTACATTAAAAACTAAAAATACCAACTAATATTTATTAAAATAATATGATATATTAGATCATAATTTTATAATTTAATATTCGGTTAAATTATAGGCATCGCACGGATAAATATACTAGTTAAAGCAAAAAATAAAGTACAGACTGAATATTTCATACTTATCCACTAAAAGTTAGACCACAATATATTTACTTTGTGTAGTAATAAATCCTGCTGACTTGCAATATGTTTCACTAAATCGCGCTCAAATGCACACCTCAAAACAATGTATGAAATGATTGATTGCAATTATAGTAACCCAACGAAGAGTCGGGATAGAATCCACAGGGAGCTAGATGGGAGTTAGGAGTATATATTCTAATGCGTGAAATTGAATTATCTTAATTTGAACTTCCACAAGAAAGAGTTTTGTTTCTACTTCTATTTTAAAACTAAAGATTGCAAAATAGAGAAATAAGACTAAGATACTTGTTTTTTGATGTTTTTCAAATAGGCAAAAGCCTAGGGATGTGACCATTACTTAGGTATTAACTTAATGTGATAAAAACCTTAATGCTTGTTTTATTGATGGGGGTGTATTATAGCTATGAACTCTCAATTACCCACTCAATACCTCTCGGTTAGAGAATGATTTTGCCCAATTTGACTTTCTCAAGGCCAAATGAGTATCACACAATATTGTTGATAAAAGCTCAAATCAGGTTATTACTATCTCTAGGTTGAACCCTTTAATTGGGCTAATCAATCTCTCAATTGACCCAATTCCTTGTTAGCCAAATTTGACTAGACTAAGTCTCTCTTTCTCAAGTAGAGACTAAGTCAAATAGGCATTAACTAATATTTGCAATCATTAATTTCACAAATTAAAGCATGAACTAGGATAAATAAATAACACCCAATCATAAACAAGCACTAATTTAACTACCCATAAGGTGAACACACTAGGGTTGGATCACAACCCTAATAAAAGTGTAGCTACTCATGCTTGAAATTGAAGAAAGAGAAGAAGAAATAGTAATTAAACTCATGATGTAAAGTTAAAATGACAAAATCTAGAGTAAAATACACCAAAATATAAAAAACTTCCAAAAGAGGCAAAGAAAAACGGCTACAGGACTTGCTGATGTCAAAACTTAACCTAATTTTATGAAACTTGTCTATTTATGCAAGGCTGGAAATTTCAGTTAAAAATGCCCTTCGAGAGGTTCTGCGGCCAAATAATTCTATGTGCGGTCGCAAAAATTTTCATCTTGCAGGAGCTGGGATGCTGTGGCCGCACAATTCTGATCTACGGCCGCGAGACAACATCTCTGCGGTCCGCAGATTTAGCACTACGGCCGCAACCTAGTCTTCCACGGTCCACACTTTCATGTCTGCGGCCACAAGGCACTTCTTCTGCGGCCACACAATTCTTTTGTGGTCCGCAATTCTGAGGGACTCGAAACTTAGAAGTTTTGCACACCATCTGAAGTTGGTCTCAAGCACTTTTTTTGCGGCTGCACAATTCATGTGCGGTCCGCAATTTGCTAGAAAGTATGATGAATTTTCCTTCATTGTTTGCGGCCACAGATGGAATTCTGCGGCCCGCAATTTCTTCTGCGGACCGCACTTTGTATGCTTTTGTGCCCTTTTGTTTCCTTATGCTCGGACTACTGCTCTTTGAGCTAGATTTTATCTCAGGAGTCCAACTTCCAACATTCCTGCAATTTTGCACATTTCATTAGTTTCGGGAACACAATTTACTGCTTTTAGACTAAAAGAAAGCTAAAAGACGATAATAAGTAGTCAAAATTCCCACTTATCAACTCCCCCAAACTTAAGTCTTTGCTTGTCCTCAAGCAAACAAAATAGTTCCCACCTCCACAAGTTACCGGTCATTTCAGCCAGTCAAAGGTGAGTCATACACACATCAGTTGGGACCAACAACAACCCACACTACTTATATATTATCAACACAGCGACACGTTAATCATTTATTCACATATAGTTCTAGTGTGACACTTGAGCATCAAGAGTTGACTTTACTCATCAAGGAAGCTTGGTCTCTCATGTAGGTCATTGTGGATCCCAAGCTCTACCTCCTCTGCTCTCCGTCTGCATGGCTCACTTAAGAATTTTAGCACCCAATCAAAAGGCTTATGAAAGGATCACTCATCTCTCTCAAGAGAATGTCGCAAGTACAGCTTCAGGTACCATAGGTTTTCCCCTCATGTAGATCGCCCCTAATGTAAGCTTACTCGACTTGAAATCAGGTAGGACTTCTTTCAGGATGTAATGAAGGTTTTTGGGTTAGGGTTGGATACAATATGGTTGAGTGGTTACATCTTTCCTTAAGCAATCCATTTTTTTTATTCTCGGCTCATACCTTGCCAATTCTTTGAGGCATTTTCTTTTTCTTGGGGACTAGAGAGACTTAACATCACTCTTTCTTGATTATTACAATCATATTTCTCCATGTTTGGGCTCATTGCCTTTCTTTGAATCCCTTCAACTATTTTACTTATTCATTTTTGTTGCAATTTTATTTTTTTTCTTTCCTTTCCTTTGCCGTTTCTTCTCATCGTTTCTTTTTTCTCTTCTTTTTTTTCGTGCCTTGATATCCTTTTTCAATTTCCTCGTCTCTCCCCCAAACTTACGTCTTTAGCCACTTGTTTCACATGAGTGTTAAGAAAAGTCCGGGTGCCAATAGAGGGTCACAATAGAATGGGTAAAGGCTTGTAACATAGTTTTCAAATGAGAAGGACTAAAGGTTCGAAAGGGTTGATTAGGGATGACATCATTTGTAGGCAATATCGAACTCAGACAGGCTAAGAAAAGCCTACAATCACTTCTCAAGCCAAGCAAAACTTAGGATTTCGCCTTGACTGGGGAAAGTTCTTGACCTTTCACACAGGTACTTGGACTAGTAACAAAGTATCTCACCCCTCACGCAACTGGATTATTAAAGGGGAGAGAGTCGAGGGCCCACAACGACCACATTCAAGATTGAAAATCACTATGGTTCAATTAAACTACTCTATGATTGCCCAAGACAACACAGGAGTCACAAAGTCACTAACTAGAGCTATTTCTTTTCAAAAACCTTATTTCTAAACATAAGCACGTAGTTAAATGCGTTGGTACCAAGTGAAGTATTTTTGACTCTTCGAGCATGACTTAATTAGGTCTTTTTTATTCATTACTACTACTATTATTACCTAAACACTAAAAACTAACTCAGTCCCTTAAGAAGGTTATCACGCCATCCATCGTTGGGAAGAGTCACCTGGTTCACACAAAAACTACCTTTGGAAGAACCGTGTCATTAAGAAAACCAAAGGCTTATTGCCTACAAAAACCTAAAAAGAAGCTACTAAATCAAGAAGGAGCTACTAATTCAAAAAAAATTTAGAAGCTACTCACTTAAACATTAACTAATAAGAAACGAAACATAAAGAAGCTACAAAGAAAAAACTATCGAAAGCATAACGAATATACATAATGAGGGAGAATGAGAAGATATATACACAATGAGAGAAAAAGAGAGGATATATACATAATAAGGAAAGAGAAGAAAAATAATGTCAAGTTATTACAAACCAATTGTCATAGAATCATCAAATATAATCAAATAAACTCCACCGCTCCCCCCCCTCCCCCCGAGTAAAAATAAGCATTGTCCCTAATGCTTAATAAAATAAGAGTAAAGTAAGGGTAAGATTGAAGAAAACTCCCTATGGCTCCTTGGCCATCTCTGTGTCCACAGCAGCGTCACCACCCTCAGTATCTTCCAACTGGATCTCATCATCCTCAACTCTGGGAGTGACTGGGTTGATGAACATCTGACGCACTGCCTCGGTAGTGTCAACAACAGAGTCTGGCTCCTCGGACTGGCTAGCTGGTACTGTAGGTGCTGTAGGATCTGGGCCTGGATGGTGTGGGTCAATCAGTATAACAAATGGAATATCTCCGGCTGCAGCAAGCTTGGTAACCCTCCGGAGCTTGTCCACTGACTTCTTGGAGGCCTGGGACTTTCTCATTTTCATAACTTCTTTTCCCAGCTCTTCGATCACTAACCCATGTTGTATCACGTGGTTGTCCAGGAGCTTCTTCAAAGTGTCTTCCACTGATGGAGGCATCTGAGGTGCCGGCATATTGTGCTGCAGCAGTACTGAATAAGTCAGATAGCTTTGCAGTGGCTGTCTGCATCCAGTTGTTGAGGCTCGCCAATGTATGGGAGACTCGCAGCGCAGAGAGTGGGGCAGTAGGCAATAGCACTGGCTTCAAAGCCGAGGTGGAACCTATGACAGGGACTGCTGTAGGAACTGAGCACTAACTAAAGGTTCGGCCAACGTGGATGGAATATCAACTGCCTCTACAACTACCACTAATGGCTCATCAACTGTCCTGTGGTGGTAGATGGCTGATCCTTTTTCTTAGGGTTGTCTGCAGCCATCAATAAGCACCAGGAGAAAGGCTTCTTCGGCCGTATCTTTGTATCAAAGTCCCTCGGCTCTACCCTTGCATCCGTGAGATATTCTGGAATGGTGTTGGGATACGGGTAGGATGTGTTAGCTTGTCGAGCGACCACAAATATATTGCCCGACATCACAGCACCCGCATTAATGGGGTATCTGTCCATGATGGAAGCCACTAAAACTGCCCGCGGGATAGGAAGATAAGTCTCATTCTGGCTCGGGTCTACTTGGCTGCATATAAAGGTTTGCCACCCCTTTGCCTCAAAGCTTTTACTCCTGCGAATAGAAACCCCTGTTTTGATCCATGGTGGTGGTGGCCCAGGAGCTGCTAAAATCTCAGCTAGCCAAGGACGAGCTCCATCCCCAAGTGCACATTTCTCTAAGTACTCTGTGGGCTTGATATCATCAAACCTCAAATAAGTGTTCAATGTGTGCTGATCAAATCGCACCTTGAGGTTCCTCACTTTACTTACCTTTGTCCCTTTCTTGATATACGCCATGTTGGCATAGAATTCCCGGACAAAGGTACTCCTTCGCATCCACCACGCTCTGGGTAAGCCACATCCACCCTTTGCATTCTCGAAATTGCCTCAAACTACAGGGTTACACTTTTCTAAATCTTTCAACTGAAATTGTCACTCAAGAGTGAGTGACCTCGCTGGCCACCAATCAAGAAAGCTGGAAAAAGAAGCCAAACTTACAAATCGATCCTCCCACATATCTTTCTTCTTCGATCTCTCAAGGCCGACAACTATAGCATCTCCCCCTCTGCCATCATCGGGGATGTCCTAAACTGATGTCTCTGGTACCTAGGGGACAAGTGTAGTAGAAGGCCAAGAAGCCTGACTAGCACTCTCCGAACCCTCGGAAGTGTTGTGTGATGTGGATGACTTGTCCCTGGGCTGATACTTCTCGGGCCGCCTTGACTGGACAGCCGGCTGCTCATGTACAGAGGCAAATTTGCCCTCTGATGCTTCCCTAGACGGGGCATAAGAACTGGTCTCAGAAAGGTTTACACCTCTCCCTCTGCCGGCTATTGGCTTCTATCTAATTTCAAGCTGTTGGGCACTAGGTAAGGGTCTCTTCCCGCGTCCCCGAGGAGGGTCACCACTTCCTTTTGAAGTGTCATCTCTGCCTTTGGATCGAACCATTTTTTGTACCAAGCAAAGGCAATTGTTAGATGAAATTCAAGTTCAGGCATACAATGAATGTAAGGAGACACCAGAAGATACAATGAGGAACACAGTTGACACATGTTTGCAGGGAAGGGATTTGCAGTCCGCATAATTTCATTGCGGTCGTAGAATGGGACTTGAGGACCGCATAATTTTTCCTGGTGGCCACAGAATTAGATTGCGGTCCGCACATTTCTCACTGCGACCACAATTCAGATACCCCAACATGCCAACTCTCTGATAACAGAGAATTGGCTCTTTGGCTGCAACTTGTTTTCTGCGGTCCGCACAAATTATCTTGCGGCCGCACATGAGAGTAACCAATCTGACAACTCTCTGATCACAAAAAATAGGTTGTTCTGCGGCTGCAATGGGATTTCTGTGATCCACACATTTTTCATTGGGACGCAAAACCTTGCCTTACTAAAGTACCCTAGACTTAGTTGCTGCGGACCGCATAATTCTTGTGGGGTCGCAGATCTGAAATAATTACGTACAGACAGTCATTTTTACCTATAGCTTGTAATTTTTGCACAATTTTGACATGGAAACAACATCTAAGCATGGAAATCTATTTACCCATTTCCCCTAGAGCATTTTCCAGTCTACCCACTACAGATTTACCCCACATGGTTGTTCAAATGGATTCAACAGACAAATGGTCTAAATTTCTAATAAAAATCTAAAAATTAAAACAAATTAACAAGATTATGAAGCATACTAGATGTGAATGAGTGCAAAAAATGAGTGATCACAGTTGCTAGGCATGTGGACAGATGATTTAAGAAGAAATTTCAAATTTGTGCAATTTGTGAGCTTAGAGAGGAAAAAGGTAGCAGTAGCCCTGAGCCCTCTATTTATACTTGTTACAACCCGTAAATTCGTACGTTAGATTTCGTGGTAAGATAGTTTACAGATAAGAGCCTAAGAACCTGAAAAATAGTTCAAAAAGTCAAGAAAAGAGCAAAAGGTGTCGTAAAGTTGGATATGCTACCACAAAACTCACATGCGGGCCGCATATCTAACACTGAAATCGCAAACTGAGACAGATTTTTGGGCAGAAATCTGTGTCAGAAATGCAGCCAGTATGCGACCGCATACTAGAAATGCGGACCGCAAATCTGACATTCTATGTCGCAGAGTGTAACAGATTTCTGGGCTAAAATCAACGTCAGGAATGCGGCCAGAATGCGGTCGCATTGTTGATTATGCGATGAAAATGCTATTGCAAACCTGTAGGCGTCAGACACGTGTGTCACTTATTGACTTACCTATAAAAGGGGCCTAACCCAGTTCTTTCTTCATTTTTTGAAACTCAAACACAGAAGACGATCCCCTGCGACCCTTTCTCAAGACCCACACAACTTCAACCAATTTCTTCTCCTTTCAAGTTCTAAAATTGGAGAAAGAATCTAAGAATTGAAGAATTGGAGAAAGTCCCTAGTTGATATTCCTCCTTCTACAAACCCTAATTGAAGTAAGACATAGAAGTTGAGAGACCAAGGAGAAGGGCTGAGATCTTCCACATGCAAGGTAAGTCACCACCCTCTTTCATGCATTCTTTTCCTAAGAATCCTTGGAAATTCGTTTTATGCATAATGTGAGCCCTAGGTTGAAGTCAATCACTGAAAATGGACTGAGTTGTAAATGTTTTGGGTTGCATGTCTTACTACCATTGTTGTGGAGTTTTGGGGGAAGACGGGTGTGGAGAAACACCATGTAAATTTAGGGTTATGGCTGATTATAACTATAATGTTAGAGGATAACGATAGAATCACTTCTTTCACTGTAGATTAAGGAAATTGTGACAGTGTGTAGCTTGAAATTGACGCAAGGAATACCAGGTATGTAAGACTTTCCCTTTCTTCTTTTGCACGACTCTAATTGAATACAAAGCTACCAACGAACCCCAAAGAATACTCTATTCTTAGAAGTTAGGAGTGCTTATATTGTTTCCCCTCTTATGGGAGGAATGAGATATTATTTCTTCGACCTCACGTCACCATGATAGTACGAATCTTATGAGTCCAGCATGCATTATTTATTTTACTTTACCGTGCCTCGCTATAGTCGGCCAGGCAGGCACCTATTGTGCAAATATATGTTTTACTCTATTTTAGTCGCGCTATAGACGACAACTATTTTACTTTACCGCGCAGCGCTATAGTCGGCCGGGCAGGCACCTATTGTGAAACCACTGATCAGTTGGGTATGATGATGAGGAGGCCCACAGAGGTGTATGTATATGATGATGATGAGGCCCACAGAGGCGTATATATATGTGTATATGATGATTTTCAAAGGATATATATATATATATATATGTGTGTATATACATATATATATATATATATATATACATATATATATATATATATGTATATATATATATATATATATATGTATATGCTACATTATATACAACACTTATATAAAACAATATATATATATGTCTAATACATATATATAGTTTATAT
>MCJB01042358.1:161544-187258 GCA_002018475.1 Nicotiana obtusifolia
GGTATGACACCTATTGTGCAACCACTGATCAGTTGGGTATGATAATAAGGAGGCCCACAGAGGCATATCTATGAGATGATGATGAGGCCCACAGAGGCGTATATATGTATATGATGATTTTCAAAAGGATATAAATATATGTATATGCATATGCATGTCAGGCATGACATGGTTAGTCGCCCTCAGAGGCATTCAGATGGTACAGGTTGTATGTTTCTTATCCTGATGCTTATTATTGTTCTTACATTATATTTCCTGTCTTACATACTCAGTACATTATCCGCACTGACGTCTTTTATTTTGTGGATGTTGCATGTTGTGCTGCAGGTTCGGCCAGACAGATTGACGAAGCTCCCCCACCACAGTAGGCTATCCAGTTCAGCAGATATTGGCGAGATCCATCCCTCGGACTTGCCACAGTCTTGGTATGCATTTTGTTGTAGGCATTATGGGCATGTCGGGGCCCTGTTCCGACGTAGGTTGCATTGTGTACGTTTTTGTAGAGGCTCATAGACAAGTGTCAGTTTATGCATAGACAAGTGTTGGGTTATGTATAGATAATAGACAGTGGGTTGACTCATGTACAGTTGAATTGCCTTGTCGGCATATGTATCCTTTGCTGTATAGTTCTTGCATGACGGCCGTATCGGCCATGGTATGTTATATATGTATGTTTCCGTCATGGCACGGTATTTCTGTTGATATGTGTGAAATGTATTGTTATCGAATGGTTTGAGCTAATTAGGATTATTGTCGTTACTTACACGGGCATTCATCGGCCTTATAGATAAGAAAGAAAGTAAGATAGCAGGTATGCCGGCACTCGGCGAGCAGGGTCCGGGTGTCCGTCGCGGCCCTCCGGGTTGGGTCGTGACAAACGTGGTATCAGAACAAGTCGTGTCGTAGGGATTGTCTATGAGCCGTGTCTAGTAGAGTCCTGATTATGGGTGTGTAGCGCGCCGCATTTTATAATCGGGAAGCTTCCTGACATTTAGGAATGTTACCTTCTTTCTAATTCTAGATCGTGCGTGGAGCTGAGTTGTAAGTATTCATTTCTAACTTTCGCCTTGTTTTCCTTCAGCGATGACTTTGAATAGAAAGCGAACAAGTAATAGACGGCTTGATACAGATGCGGGCGAGGATACCAGTCAGGTGACCCAAGCTAGAGAAGGCCAAAGTGAGCCTCAGAGTGAGATGCCTTCTCGGACCTCATCTACTCCTCCTTCCCCATAGGATATCATAAGCCACCCAACATCTCCAGTCCCTTCATCTGGTGCTACACCAGGATTTGCGGATTGCGGTACAGTTGCTGAAGAGCTTGGTAGCTTCTCAGACTCAGAGGCAGAACACCGATACTACTGATGGGCCGGTTAGTATGAGAGTTCGAGATTTTATTAATCTTGATCCTCCAGTGTTTACCAGGTCTGATCCCAAGGAGGACCCGCAGACTTTTATTGATCAGATTCATCGCACACTGCGGGTTATGCATGCTAGTGATACGGAGGCAGTAGAATTGGCTTCTTATCGGTTACGGGATCTAGTAGTTTTCTGGTATGACAGCTGGGTGAGATCCAGGGGTCCAAATGCTCCCCCACCTGTGTGGAATGAATTTTCTGAGGCGTTTATTCGTCACTATTTACCAGTTGAGGTACGACGAGCCAAAGCTGATAAATTCTTGAACCTTAAACAAGGTAATATGAGCGTGCGAGAGTACAGCATGCAGTTTGATTCTTTGGCAAGGTATGCTCCCCACATGGTGGCCGAGATGGGTGATAGGGTTCATCTGTTTGTGAACGGACTGGGACCACATTTGATAAATGAGTGCACGACAGCATCCTTGATAGAGGGCATGGATATTTCTCGTATTCAGGCTTATGCCCAGATACTAGAGGATCGTAAGCGTCAACAAAGAGCAGATAGGGAACAGGATAGGGGCCAACATAAGAGATCGAGATTTGCAGGATACTCTGGTGACTTCAGAGGTAGTATCAGGCCCCAAGTTTCGAGGAGTTTGAAGCCATCTGTAACTAGCGCTCCTCCACAGTTTCAGAGGCCTCGATATGATTGATCTGTCCATTCGGGTCCAGGTCAGAGTTCGCAGGCATCAGGCTCGCAACATCACAGGGATACCAGCCAGACGAGACCCCTAACACCACATTGTGGTCAGTGTGGCAGAGCCCATTCTGGGCTATGCCGTCGAGGTTCTGATGCATGTTATTTTTGCGGACAGCCTAGTCATATGATGCGGGATTGTCCTAACAGAGGAGGTGGTGGTATGGCTCAGCCGACTGGATCTGTGTCTGGTTCTTCCTTATCAATTCGACCTCCAGTCCAGGGTTTTCAGCAGCCAGCAGGTCGTGGTAGAGGTGAAGGTGCTGTACCGAGCTCAAGTGGTATTCAAAATCGAATATATGCTCTAGCAGGTTGACAGGATCTCGAGTCATCTCCAGATGTGGTTACAGGTATATTATCAGTGCTTTCTTGTAATGTATATGCATTGATTGACCCCTGATCTAGATTATCATATGTTACACCCCTTGTGGCTGATAAGCTTGGCATCAAACCTGAACCGCTAAGTAAACCCTTTATGGTATCCACTCCGATAGGAGAATCTGTGATTGCTAGAAGAGTATATAGAGGTTGCACTATGACGATTTGTAGTCGTCAAACCTCGGTGGATTAATTGAGTTAGAAATGGTAGATTTTGAGGTAATAATGGGAATGGATTGGTTGGCTTCATGTTATGCAAATGTTGACTGTCATACGAAGACGGTTAGATTCCAATTTCCTGGAGAACCCATCCTTGAATGGAAAGGGAAAATTGCTACGCCGAAAGGTAGGTTCATTTCCTATCTTAAGGCAAGGAAGATGATCTCCAAGGGATATATCTACCATCTCGTTCGCGTTATGGACGCGGAGGCAAAGTCGCCTAATCTACAATCAATCCCCGTGGTCAATGAATTTCCAGATGTCTTTCCAGACGAACTCCCAGGTCTTCCTCCTAAAAGGGAGATTGAGTTTGGCATTGATGTGTTGCCTGACACTCACCCAATCTCTATCCCTCCATACGGAATGGCCCCAGTAGAATTGCGAGAGTTGAAAGTACAGTTGAAGGACTTGTTGGATAAGGGCTTCATTAGGCCTAGCACTTCACCTTGGGGTGCGCCAGTCCTGTTCGTACGAAAGAAAGACGGGTTGTTGAGGATGTGTATTGATTATAGACAGCTGAATAAGGTTACCATAAAGAACAAATATCCACTTCCAAGGATTGACGACCTGTTTGACCAACTTCAGGGTGCCAAATATTTTTCCAAAATTGACCTACGGTCAGGATATTTTCAGTTGAGAGTCAAGGAGAAAGATATTCCAAAGATAACATTCCGAACCAGATATGGGCATTTTGATTTCCTAGTAATGTCGTTCGGGCTAACAAATGCCCCGGCTGCTTTTATGGATCTCATGAACATCGTATTTAGGCCTTATCTTGATGTGTTCGTGGTTGTATTCATTGATGATATTCTAGTGTATTCCCGTTCAGAGACAGAACATATGGGCCACTTGCGAATAGTATTGCAGACCCTTCGGGATCGCAAACTATATGCGAAGTTCTCCAAATGTGAATTCTGGTTGAACTCAGTAGCATTCCTAGGCCATGTGATATCTGACAAGGGTATTAGTGTCTACACTCAAAAGATCGATGCAGTGAAAAGTTGGCCAAGACCCACAACACCGTCAGAAGTCCGCAGTTTTCTAGGGCTAGCAGGGTATTATCGGAGATTTGTATAAGGGTTTTCCTCTATATCGGCACCATTGACCAAGTTAACACAGAAAGCTACCAAATTCCAATGGTCCGACAGTTGTGAACGCAGTTTTCAGGAGCTAAAGAATCGGTTGATTTCCGCGCCGGTGCTTACTCTTCCAGAAGGGACAGAAGGGTACGTGGTCTATTGTGATGCTTCAGGTGTAAGTTTGGGATGCGTATTGATGCAACATGGGAAGGTGATTGCTTACGCGTCAAGGCAAATGAAGAAGCATGAAAAGAATTATCCAACCCATGATTTGGAATTGGCCGCGGTAGTATATGCCCTAAAGATATGGCGGCACTACTTGTACGACATCCATGTTGACATCTACACAGATCACAAAAGTTTACAATACCTCTTCAGTCAAAAGGAGTTGAATTTGAGACAACGACGTTGGCTCGAGTTACTGAAAGACTACGACGTCGAGATATTGTATCATCCGGGTAAAGCCAATGTTGTGGCAGACGCCCTCAGTCGCAAGTCAATGGGAAGCTTAGTACACGTCGAAGCGGGTAGAAGGGATTTGACTAAAGAGCTTCATCAGCTGGCCAATATGGGAATCAAATTGTTAGACTCTGAGGACGGGGGTGTTACCATGCAAAATACATCAGAATCATCTCTCGTAGCCGAGGTGAAGGCACGGCAATACGAAGATCCCACCTTGGTATGATTGAGAGAGGGCATTCAGCAGGGTAAAACTTCAGCTTTTGAGATTGCAGGAGATGGAACATTGAGATGCCAAGGCCGATTATATGTGCCTAATGTAGCGCGAGAGAAGATTATGCAGGAAATTCATCAATCCCGATATTCCATCCATCCTGATTCAACAAAGATGTATCATGATGTCAAAGAGCAGTATTGGTGGGATAGCATAAAGAAGTCTATTGCAGAATTTGTAGTCCAGTGTCCCAATTGTCAACAGGTAAAGATAGAACATCAAAGACCCGGTGGATTGCTTCAGGATATAGAGATTCCGACCTGGAAATGGGAGGTGATTAATATGGACTTCATTACTGGATTACCTCGCTCTTATCATAAGTTTGACTCCATCTGGGTGATAGTGGATCGGCTTACCAAATGTGCTCATCTTCTGCCAGTTAAGACAACCTACACAGCTGAAGACTATACAAAGCTGTACATCAAGGAAATTGTTAGACTTCATGGTGTGCCGGTGTCTATTATATCAGACCGAGGAGCTCAATTCACAGCTAACTTTTGGATATCTTTTCAGAGGGGTTTGGGTACACAAGTTAATCTCAGCACGACTTTTCATCCGCAGACTGACGGACAGGCTGAACGTACCATCCAGACACTTGAAGACATGCTACGGGCATGTGTCTTGGATTTCGAGGGGAATTGGGATGACCATCTCCCACTAATAGAGTTTGCCTACAATAACAGCTACCACTCCAGTATTAAGATAGCCCCATACAAGGCACTGTACGGGAGGAAATGTAGGTCACCAGTTAGATGGTTCGAAGTCGGTGAAACCGAGTTGTATGGGCCAGATTTGATCCGCCAAGCCATTGAGAAGGTAAAAGTGATACAGGAACGATTAAAGACAGCACAAAGCAGGCAAAAGTCCTATTCTGATGTCCGACATCGTGATTTGGAGTTTGAGGTTGGTGATTGGGTGTTCCTGAAAGTCTCACCAATGAAGGGTGTCATGCGCTTCGGAAAGAAAGGTAAACTGAGCCCAAGGTACATCGGTCCGTACAAAATCCTTCGACGAATTGGACATGTTGCTTATGAGTTAGAATTGCCATCCGAATTGGAATTTGTCCATCCGGTATTCCATGTCTCTATGTTAAGGAAATATATCAGAGACCCTTCTCGGGTTGTCCCCGTCAAAGATATACAAATTACAGAAGATCTATCATATGAAGAGGTACCAGTGGCATCCGTTAAGGTATTGTGGAAGAACAAACATACAGAAGAAATGACATGGGAAGCAGAGAAAGAGATGAAGTCTAAATATCCGTACTTGTTCCAGAATATAGATAATGATGATGCCGAAGGAATGCAGAACGCATTGAAAGGAGAACGTCCTTACGAGGTAAATAATAACTTGAGATACTCTTCATTATTACAAATGATAATATGCTGATAATGTACATGTCCATAAGTTTATATACTCTTGCAGAATCGTACATTGTGCTAAATGCTTCACGATGAGTAGAATCCCCGTAGATCCTTACACTCGAGGACGAATGTTCCTAAAGGGGGGAGAGTGTTATAACCCGTAAATTCGTATGTTAGATTTCGTGGTAAGATAGTTTACACATAAGAGCCTAAGAACCCGGAAAATAGTTCAAAAAGTCAAGAAAAGAGCAAAAGGTGTCGCAAAGTTGGATATGCTACCGCAAAACTCACATGCGGGCTGCATATCCAACACTAAAATCGCAAACTGAGACAGATTTCTAGGCAGAAATCTGTGTCAGAAATGCTGCCAGTATGCGACCGCATACTGGAAATACGGACCGCAAATCTGACCTTTTATGTCGCAGAGTGTAACAAATTTCTGGGCTAAAATCAACATCAGGAATACGGCCAGAATGCGGTCGCATTGTTGATTATGCGACGAAAATGCTATAGCAAACCTGTAGGCGTCAGACACGTGTGTCACTTATTGACTGACCTATAAAAGGGGTCCAACCCAGTTCTTTCTTCATTTTCTGAAACTCAAACACAGAAGAAGACCCCCTGCGACCCTTTCTCAAGACCCACACAACTTCAACCTATTTCTTCTCCTTTCAAGTTCTAAAATTGGAGAAAGAATCTACGAATTGAAGAATTGGAGAAAAGCCCTAGCTGATTTTCCTCCTTCTACAAACCCTAATTAAAGTAAGACCTAGAAGTTGAGAGACCAAGGAGAAGGGCTGAGATCTTCCACATGCAAGGTAAGTCACCACCCTCTTTCATGCATTCTTTTCCTAAGAATCCTTGGAAATTCATTTTATGCATAATGTGAGCCCTAGGTTGAAGTCAATCACCAAAAATGGACTAAGTTGTAAATGTTTTGGGTTGCATGTCTTACTACCATTGTTGTGGAGTTTTGGGGGAAGAAAGGTATGGAGAAACACCATGTAAATTTAGGGCTATGGCTGATTATAACTATAATGTTAGAGGATAACGATAGAATCGCTTCTTTCACTG
This sequence comes from Nicotiana obtusifolia, assembly GCA_002018475.1. NCBI lineage: Eukaryota > Viridiplantae > Streptophyta > Magnoliopsida > Solanales > Solanaceae > Nicotiana > Nicotiana obtusifolia. The sequence continues at coordinate 168,504 of MCJB01042358.1, forward strand.
TAGATTAAGGAAATTGTGACAGTGCGTAGCTTGAAATTGACCCAAGGAATACCAGGTATGTAAGACTGTCCCTTTCTTCTTTTGCACGACTCTAATTGAATACAAAGCTACCAACGAGCCCCAAAGAATACTCTATTCTTAGAAGCTAGGAGTGCTTATATTGTTTCCCCTTTTATGGGAGGAATGCGATATTATTTCTTCGACCTCACGTCACCATGATAGTATGAATCTTATGAGTCCAGCATGCACTATTTATTTTACTTTACCGTGCCGCGCTATAGTCGGCCGGGCAGGCACCTATTGTGCAAATATATGTTTTACTCTATTTTAGTCGCGCTATAGACGACAGCTATTTTACTTTACCGCGCAGCGCTATAGTCGGCCGGGCAGGCACCTTTAATTGTGCAACCACTAATCAGTTATGTATGATGATGAGGAGGCCCACAGAGGCGTATGTATATGATGATGATGAGGCCCATAGAGGCGTATATGTATGTGTATATGATGATTTTCAAAGTGTGTGTGTGTGTGTGTGTGTATATATATATATATATACATACATACATATATGTATATGCATATGCACGTCAGGCATGACATGGTTAGTCGCCCTCAGAGGCATTCAGATGGTACAGGTTGTATGTCTCTTATCCTGATGCTTATTATTGTTCTTACATTATGTTTCCTGTCTTACATACTCAGTACATTATCCGTACTGACGTCCTTTATTTTGTGGACGCTGCATGTCGTGCTGCAGGTCCGGGCAGACAGATTGATGAAGCTCCCCCACCACAGTAGGCTATGCAGTTCAGCGGATATTGGCGAGATCCATCCCTCGGACTTGCCACAGTCTTGGTATGCATTTTGTTCTAGGCATTATGGGCATGTCAGAGCCCTGTTCCGATGTAGGGTTAATTATGTACGTTCTTGTAGAGGCTCATAGACAAGTGTCAGTTTATGCATAGACAAGTGTTGGGTTATGTATAGATAATAGATAGTGGGTTGACTGATGTACAGTTGAATTGCCTTGTCGGCATATGTATCCTTTGCTGTATAGTTCTTGCATGACGGCCATGTCGGCCATGGTATGTTATATATGTATGTTTCCGTCATGGCACGGTATTTCTGTTGATATGTGTGAAATGTATTGTTATCGAATGGTTTGAGCTAATTAGGATTATTGTTGTTACTTACACGGGCATTCATCGGCCTTATAGATAATAAAGAAAGTAAGATAGCAGGTATGCCGGCACTCGGTGAGTAGGGTCAGGGTGTCCGTCGCGGCCCTCCGGGTTGGGTCGTGACAATACTTGTCGGGTTTATACAAGTGAAGGGGAAGTCAGTGCGTACGCAAAATTCTAATTGCGGTCCGCACTCTGTTACCTAGGGGCTCAGTAACCCTTTCGTTTTGTGGTCCGCAAAATTTATGTTGTGGCCACAGATCGGCCCTTTTTCTGACAGGTAAACTTCAGAGAGCTATCACTTTCCACCTTCAATTTGTGCGGTCTGCAATGTAATTCTGCGGCCGCAAATCACCTTCTGCTGCAACAAACATAATTTTGCGATCTGCATAATGCAATTGCGGTCCAAACTTCTTTCCACACTTAACCAGATTTCTAGACAGAATTCCTGTAAAGCATACTCATCCTTGCAACACACTTCAAATCAAGTTAGCATAAAAATAACTCCTAACTACAAAAGAAACAAAGAAAAGAAAAAACACATGGATTGCCTTCCAAGAAGCGCCTGATTTAACATCGCAGCACAATGAAGATTACCATCATTTGAAATGAATCACCGCCACAACGTGGCCATAACCAACTTTTCCCAAATAGTGCTTCACCCGGTGACCATTGACTCGTAATACCTCATTGTTTTTATTTTTCAAGTCCAATGCACCAAAAGGTGTCACACCCACAATTTCAGAAGGACCACTCCATTTAGACATTAGCTTTCCGGGAAACATCCTCAATCGTGAGTTGAACAATAATACAAGATCACCCACCTTGAACTCTTTGTTCCAAATGTATTTGTCATGAAGATATGCCATCTTTTCTTTGTACATGGTACCAGAACTCATCCAATTCATTCAAATGTGCAACCCTCAAGTTAGCAGCTACATCCCAATCAAGATTCAACCTCTTTAGAGCCCACATGGCTTTGTGCTCAAGTTCCATCAGAAAATGACAAGCTTTTTCGAACACCAACCAGTATGGAGACATTTTGATAGGTGTTTTGTAAGTCGTCCGATAAGCTCATAATGCATCATCGAGCTTCTTGGACCAATCCGTCCGGTTAGCATTCACTGTTTTGGACAAGATACTCTTTATCTCCTTGTTGGAGACTTCTACACTACCGCTAGCTTATCGATGATAAGGAGTTGTAACTTTATGAGTAACACCATACTTGCTAAGTAAAGTGTCAAAAGCCTTGTTTCAAAAATGCGACCCCCCATCTCTTATGATAGCCCGCGGAGTACCAAACCTTGTGAAAATATTCTTCTTCAAGAACGCCACCACACTTCGCGCCTCATTGTTGGGTAGAGCAATGGCCTTATCCCATTTAGACACATAATCAACCGCGACCAAGATGTAGGTGTTTTCACAAGAACTCACAAAAGGACCCATGAAGTCAATATCACACACATCAAAGATATCAATCTCTAAAATAGTAGTGAGAGGTATTTCATTCTTCTTCGAGATTCCACCAGCCCTTTCACATTCATCAAATATTTTTCAGTAAATCACTTGCATCCTTGCAAAAGAGTGTGCCAATAGAAACCGCAACTCAGCACTTTGGCTGCCGTTCTTGCTCAAGCATGGTGACCACCATATGTTGAAGAATGACAAGCCCCAAGAATATCACTTTGCTCTTCTTCCGGTACACATCTTCTAATTACCCCATCCATACAAATCTGAAAAAGGTATGGCTCATCCCAATAATAATCTTGACAATCCCGTTTGAGCTTCTTCCTGTGGTTAACTCATCGGGGATAATTTCACACACAAGAAAATTTGCTAGATCTACGAACCATGGAACCTCCTTCATTGAAATAGACAAGAGTAGTTCATTAGGGAAGGAGTCATTGATTTCAAGACCATCACGCGGCCTCCTCTCCTCCTCCAAACGAGACAAGTAGTCCGCCACTTGATTTTCACTCCCTCTTTGATCTTGGATGTTAATATCAAAATCTTGCAACAAAAGCACCCATCTCATCAACTGAGCTTTGGAATCTTTCTTGCTCATAAGATAGCAAATCCGTGTAGACAATAACTTTCGTACCCATCAAGTACGGGTGAAACTTCTCAATTGCGAACATAATGGCAAGGAGCTCTTTCTCCGTAGCGGTGTAGTTGACTTGGGCACCTTTCATGGTTTTACTATCATAGTAGACCAGATGAATAATATTGTTGATGCGTTGCCCCAAAATAGCTCCAACCGCTACGTCACTAGCATCGCACATGAGCTCAAAAGGGATACTCCAATTAGGAGCGGTGATAATGGGAGTGGTTGTCAACTTGAACTTTAACAATTCAAAGGCTCTCATGCAATCATCATTGAAGTGAAACTTAGAAATCTTTCTCTAAAAGGTTTCACAACGGATTCACCACTTTAGAGAAATCCTAGATGAAACACCGGTAAAACCTCGTGTGGCCTAAGAAACTCCGCACGCCTTTCACCGAAGTTAGAGGTGGAAGTTTGGAAATCACCTCAATATTTTCCTTGTCGACTTCAATGCCATTCTTAGAGATGTTTTGGCCAAGTACAATGCCTTCCTCGGCCATGAAATGACACTTTTCCTAATCTAGCACCAAATTCGTTTCTTCACATCTTGCCAATACTTTATCCAAATTAGCCAAGCAATTATCAAAGGAACCCCCAACCACCGAGAAGTCATCCATGAAAACTTCAAGGTAGTCCTCCACCATGTCCGTGAAGATAGTCATCACACACCTTTGAAAAGTCATCGGTGTATTACATAAACCAAATGACATCCGCTTGAATGCGAAAGTACCCATAGGGACATGTAAAAGTTATTTTCTATTGATCTTTCGGAGCAATAAAGATTTGGTTGTAGCCCAAATATCCATCTAAAAATCAAGAGAAAGCACGGCCGACCAACCTATCAAGCATTTGGTCAAGGAAGGGAAGTGGAAAATGATCCTTTCTTGTGACTTTGTTGAGCTTGCGATAGTCCATACACACTCTCCACCCGGTCACCATTCTTGTGGGAATCAACTCATTCTTATCATTGGCGACCACCGTCATGCCGCCCTTCTTTGGGACACATTTCATCGGAGAAGTCCACGAACTATCGGTAATGGGGTAGACAACCCCGGCATCCAACCACTTTTAATCTCCTTTTTGACCACTTCTTGCATAACCTCATTGAGTCTCCTTTGATGTTCAATAAATGGTTTAGTGTCTTTCTCCAAGTTGATCTTGTGCATGCAAAATACGGGGCTTATGCCCCGGATATCCACCAATGTCCCATCCAATAGCATTCCTTCTCTTGTTTAGGACCGCCAATGTAGAGTCAACTTGCACGTTAGTCAAACAAGAGAAAGAATAACCTGTAAAGTAAAAAAAACGGCCAAGAAATTCATACCGAAGATGTGGGGGAAATGGCTTCAACTCCAAGGTCAGAGGCTCTTCAATTGAAGGCTTTGTAGGAGGAGTATTCCTATTTTCAAGATCCAAGGAGAGTTTCCGGGGTGCATAGTTGTACAACCCCATTCCTTACAAAGAATTCACACATTCCATGAAGCCATCTATCTCGTCATCATCAAAGTTGAGCAAGACGGTCTCCAACATATCACCCACATTGATTGTGGCACTTTTATCATCAACAATCACATCAGTTACCAAGTCCACAAAGGAACACACTTCATTGCTATTTGGTTGCTGCATAGATTTGCACACGTGGAATACCGCCTTTTCATCACCCACCTAGAAAGTGAGTTCTCCGGCTTCCACATCAACAAGAGCCCTCCCCCTAGCAAGGAAAGGTCTTCCAAGAATAATCGTCACCTCATAGTCCACTTCACAATCAAGAATGACAAAATCCTTCGGAAGAATGAATTTATCAACACGAACCAATACATCTTCAATCACTCCTAACGGTCTCTTCATGGTACGATCGGCCATTTGTAATACCATAGATGTGGGTCTTGGTTTCCCAATTCCCAAAGTCTTGAAAACCGAATAGGACATCAAATTGATACTTTCCCCTAGATCACAAAGAGCTTTAGCAAACTCGGCACTTCCAATGGTATAAAGGATTGTGAAAGCGCCGGAATCTTCCAATTTAGGAGCCAATTGAATGCACAATTACACTCACTTGATGAGTGACTTTGATAGTTTCAAAATTCATCAACCGCTTCTTTGTCACCAAATCCTTCATTAACTTTGCATAATCGAGCATTTGTTCCAAAGCTTCAACTAATGACACATTGATCGAGAGACACTTCATCATGTCAATGAACTTTTTGAATTGATTCTCGCCATTTTTCTTAGCAAGCCTTTGAGGATATGGAGGAGGAGGCTTAGGCAATGGTGCCTTAGCCTTTTGCACTACTGGTTCCGGTATGTCAATAATGTGATCCCTAGACGGGTTCACTTCCTCTTGAGTCTCTTCCACTTTGTCATCAATATCAATCTGAACTTCATCATTTGATTGCATCACATTGCTCGGGACCTCTTCTTCTTGTACTACTTTCTCATCATCCACAAGTTGCCTTGACTTGAGGTGGGTGCATTCCCACCTCTTCCACTTCTTGTAGTAATGGCCATGGCATGCCCCGTGTTGTTCCCACTCTTTGGGTTCACCACCGTGTCACTTGGCAGTGCCCCCTTAGGACGAGAATTTAGAGCTTGAGAGATTTTCCCATTTGCACTTCTAAGTTGCAGACCGATGTGTCGTGTGAGGAAAGTTGAGCATCGGAATCGGCATTCTTCTCCATCATTTGCTTGAACATGTTCTCAATATGCCCCATTTCATTGTTGGAAGAACTAGGACCATGGGAAGGATAAGGAGGCGGGCTGCTCGATTGTTGATACATCGTGGGCCTTTGAAAACCCGTCCCCCGGTTGCCTTGATTATTGTTCCATCCACCTTGATTGTTATCTCCCCAATTACCTTGATTATTGCCATTTCAATTTCCTTGATTGTTGTTGTTATGCCAATTCCCTTGATTTTCCACCACTCCAATTACCTTGGTTGTTAGAATTCTAATTGCCTTGATTGTTTTGAGGTCTCCATTGTTGTTGATTTGGGCCTTGGAATTGTTTCGTTTCCCTTGAAAGTTGTTCACGTATTGCAACTCCTCTTCTTGGTCATTGTAAGAATCATCTTGATCAAACCTACTATCTTTTTGCACAAAATTGTCCACTCGTTGTTGTACTTGTGGACCCTTAGTTTTCCGTTTGTTCACCATCATGTTTACTCCCTCCACGGCATTGACTTGCCTAGAATTTTGCATTTGTTGAAGTTGAGCCTTTGCTAGTTGATTCATGGTGGTAGGCAATTCGGCTATGGCTTTCCCATGGTCATGCAACTCTTGTGAGGTGAATCACGTTGGGATCACCTTGTGGAACATTAGCCCGAGATTGCCATGCCGATGATGTGTCCGCCATTTCATCTAAGATCTCACACGCTTCCGCATAGGGCGTAGTCATGAAGTTCCCACCGGCAAGTTGATTCACTACACATTGGTTGGTTTTGTTGATCCCACAATAGAAAATTTGTTGAATCATGTTCTCCGTCATATCGTTGTTGGGACATTCTTTAACCATTGTTCTATATCGCTCCCATATCTCGTGTAGTGGTTCGTTGGGATCTTGCTTGAATGCTAGAATCTCATCCATACGTGTAGCCATGAGCCCTAGAGAGAAGTACTTAGAAATAAACTTTTCCACCAATTCATCCCAAGTGTGAATGGAATGGTTCGGCAAACGTTCCAACCAATCTAAAGCTTTCCCCTGTAAAGAGAAGGGAAAAAGCCTTAGCCTCAAAGCATCCTCAGAGACATTTGTTTGTTTACTCCCCCAACACGTGTCCACAAACCCCTTCAAATGTTTGTACGCATTTTGACCTGGAGCACCGGTGAAGAAGCCTCGTTGCTCTAGCAAAGTGAGCATCACATTGGTTATTTGGAAGTTTCAGTCCCTAATACGGGGAGGGGATTATTGCGCTTGCATATCCTTCATTAGGAAACACCCAGTGTAGAGCCGCTCGTGGTGGAGGTGGGGGTGGAACGGGCATATTTTCATGAGGCACTCGGCCTCTTCTATTGGCTTGAGGTTCAAGAGGAACCTCATCCACTTGATCATCGTCAATGTCCACATCCTCCCAAAGCAATATCGAGCTCATTGTTTGCCATGGTTGCACCTACAATTTCCTAACACGTTAGTAACACGGAAGAAAAAGAAGATATTCCAAAAACACACCCAAATATATAGCTAACAACGTTTTTAACTCCCCGGCAACGGCACCTCAAAACAAGGTATGAAACGGTCGATTGCAATTATAGTAACCCAACGAAGAGTCAGAATTGAATCCACAGAGAGCTAGATGGGAGTTAGGATTATATATTCTAATGCGTGAAATTAAACTATCTTAATTTGCACTTCCACAAGAAAGGGTTTTGTTTCTTTTCTATTTTAAAACTAAAGATTGCAAAATAGAGAAATAAGACTAAGATACTTGTTTCTTGAGGTTTTTCAAATAGGTAAAAGCCTTGGGAGGTGACCATTACCTAGGTATTAGCCTAATGGGATAAAAACCTTAATGCTTGTTTAATTGATCGGGGTATATTATTGCTATCAACTCTCAATTATCCACTCAATACCTCTCCGTTAGAGAATGGTTTTGCCCAATTTGGCTTTTTCAAGGCCAAATGAGTATCACACAATATAGTTGATAAAAGCTCAAGTCGGGTTATTACTATCTCTAGGTTGAACCCTTTAATTGGGCTAATCAATCTCTCAATTGACCCAACTCCTTGTTAGCCAAGTTTTACTAGACTAAGTCTCTCTTTCTCAAGTAGAGACTAAGTCAAATAGGCATGAACTAATGTTTGCAACCATTAATTCCACAAATTAAAGCATGAACTAGGCTAAATAAATAACACCCAATTATAAACAAGCACTAAGTTAACTATCCATAAGGTGAACACACTGGGATTGGGTCACAATCCTAGTAAAAATCTAGCTACTTATGCTTGAAATTGAAGAAAAAGAAGAAGAAATACTGATTAAACTCATAATGTAAAGTTAAAATGATAAAATCGATAGCAAAATACACCAAAATATAAAAAAATTCCAAAAGAGGCAAAGAAAAATGGCAATAGGACTTGCGGATGTCAAAATTTAACCTAATTTTATGAAACTTGTCTATTTATATAAGGCTAAAAATTTCAGACAAAAATGCCCTTCGCGAGATTTTGCGGCTGCACAATTCCATCTGCGGTCACAGAATTCTTCATCTTGCAGGAGCTGGGATTATGCGGCCGCACAATTCTGACCTGCGGCCGCAAGACAACATTTCTGCGGTCCGCAGATTTAGCACTATGGCCGCAACCTAGTCTTCTGCGGTCCACATTTTTATATCTGCGGCCGCATAATTTTTGTGCGGTCCGCAATTCTGAGGGACTCAGAAATTAGAAATTTTGCAAACCCTCTTGAAGTTGGTCTCAAGCTCTTCTTTTGCGGCTGCACAATTCATGTGCGGTCTGCAATTTGCTAGAAAGTCTGACGAATTTTTCTTCGTTGCTTGCGGCCGCATATGAAGTTCTGTGCCCCGCAATTTCTTCTGCGGCGGCAGAATTTCTTCCGCGGACCGCACTGTGTATGCTTCATTGCCCTTTTGTTGCCTTGTCTCGGACTACTCCTCTTTAAGCCGGATTTCATCTCGAGAGTCCAACTTCCAACATTCCGGTAATTTTGCACATTTCATTAGTTTCGGAACGCAATTCACTGTTTTTAGACTAAAATAAAATCTAAAAGGCGCTAATAAGTAATCAAAATCACCACTTATCAGTCACGACCCAATTTACCTATAGGCCGTGATGGCGCCTGCGCCGCCAAGCAAGCCAACGGTAAACTAGCTGTGTATCTCTTCTTTTTACATTTTTCAAATAGTTGATTTTTAATTATTAAATAAGTGAGGGATGAGAAAATTGAATAAAATAAAGTGTAACCAATTATAAGATCATGTGTGGTGAAATAAATACTCAAAATTATCAAGTGTCTACTAGCAAAATTCCAAGATCTGGTGTCACAAGTGTATGAGCTACTAGTAGAATATAAAATACACTAAGCTAATGTCTGAAATAAAGTAGACAGAAAGTAAATACAAAAGAAAGACTTCGGGTGCTGCAGAATGGGCTCGGGAAGTAACTCACCGCTAAGTCTCGAAGTATCAGGGGTGTGCGCCGGGGTAACTATCAGATGCACCTGCCTCAGAACCTGCACGGTTAGTGCAGAAGTGTAGCATGAGTACAGAAACAACATGTACCCAGTAAGTATCTAGTCTAACTTCGAAGAAGTAGTGACGAGGGGTCGACATCAACACTTACTATGGGCTAATAATGAAATGCATGAATTATAAATAAGCATGGATTATGTAAATAATTAATACAGCTCAATAACAAGCAGTAAATAATAATTCTTTCACTAATAATAAATTTCAATTCAATTCCTGTCATTTAAATAATCATAACCGCTCAAGGTATAAATTAATATCAAGTATAATTAGGCTCCGAGTATTATCACGCACGATTTATGCCGAGGTCGTACGGCCCGATCCAGAAATATACTATGTGCACCGCTGAGGGTCAAACGGCACGAACCACAGATGCATCTATTAACCTGCTGAGGCGAACAACCTGCTCCCATGAGAGTCGAGGAAATTTACTTCGCTCGCGAAAATACTTGCGACGCGAGTGAACATGAATTTATCAGAGTTATTATAAAATTCTTCAATTCTTCCCAAACATAAAAAATCCAAACTAGAGACTTTAAATCTTAAAATCCTTAATCTCAGCTCTATTCAAGACAATTAATATACATAATCAACATAACTGTGCAAACAAAATGTGATGTAAATCTAAGACTACCCCGACATCACGTGGAATGTAGCTATGCACGGGCTCTCGTCACCTAGTGCATACGTAGCTCCCCACATAAGTAATTCACCACAAAAATACACCTAAGGGGATGAGTTCCCTCTCACAAGGTTAGGCAAGAGACTTACCTTGTTCTCAAGCACACTTCCGATCCACAAATATACTTTAAATCCTCAATTCGGTGACAAACGACCCAAAACTAGTCAAATGTTAAATAAATTAGTCAATATGTGTTAAAAAAATTCATAATATAACTATTAGAGCAATTACCCAACCTAAATCAGACGATTCCAAAAATTCACCCCCAGGCCCACGTACCCGGATTTCAAAAATTATTAAAGATAAATGTTATCCATAACCTCACGAACTCAAATATATAATTTTCACTCAAACTAACAACCGATTACGTGGTTAAATCCCATTTTTATCAAAACCTATATTTTTCATCTAAACCTATAATTTCCACAATTTTACATGTTAAAATCTACCTACGATCTATGTATTTAATGTACATTGGATAGGAATTACTTACCTCTAGTAGATAGGTGAAAACCCCTCTCTAAGAAACTCTAAAATCGCCCAAGAAGTGAGAGAATGGGTCAAAAATTGCCTAAGTCCCGTAATAAATGAGCCTTTTTTGCCTCCAGGACTTCCGCTTTTGCAGCTCCATGGCCGCATCTACGGAAATAGCCTCGCAAATGCGGCTCCCCCTCTGATGACCTCACCGCTGTTGGTACGCGTGTGCCGCATTTGCAGCTTTGGCCGCTTCTGCGGTAGTTTCCTTCGCACCTGCGCGTTCACAGGTGCGCACCCTCACCTGCATCTGCGGTTTCTAGGCTGCCTAGGCTGGGCCGCTTTTGCGGCTGCTAGCTCGCTTCTGCGAGCACGCACCTGCGGCTGGCACTCCGCAGGTGCGATTGCACCAGAAGCTTGGTGCTTTAGCTGTTTACCCAATGCCAAACAACTTCCGCGCATCGTCCGAATGGCATCCGGGGCTCCCGAGGCCTAGTCCAAACATACCAACAAGTTTGTAAACATAAAACGAACTCGCTCGTACCCTCAAAAAAGGAAAAACAACATTAAATTAAGAATCGCAACCCAAAACCTATCGGATCAACCTATGACCTTTAAATTCTTCCGACTTAGCCGATTCATACTTAAACTATTCGGAATGACACCAAATTTTGCGTGCAAGTCTTACATCATCATACGGAACTATTCCCAAGCTCGGAATACCAAATGGACCTCGATAACACCAAAACCTACTTCAAACCAAATTTTAAAGAACTCTTAAACCTTCAATAAGCCAACTTTCAGCATTAAGCGCTGAAACGCTCCCGGGTCATTCAAAACCCGATTCGGACATAAGCCCAAGTCCAAAATCATCATACGAACCTATTGAAACTGTCAAATCCCGATTCCAAGGTCGTTTACTCAAAATATTGACTCAAGTCAAACTTAGTCCTTTTTAACCAACATTAAGGAATCAAGTGTTCCGATTTCAACCCGAACCTTTCCAAACCCGAATCAACCATCCCCACAAGTCATAAAACAATAAAAGTACATACGGAGAGTCTTCTTTTGGGGGAACGGGAATCTAGGAAGCAAAATGGCCAGTTGGATCGTTGCAATATCTGTTGCATAAAGGAGCAGTGCTATTAACAAAAATCAAGTCTACACTTCTTTCAAATATAACTATGATTTCCGAAAGTGCAAATATAATTTAAGAATTGTGCAAAACATATATAATCAATACTGAAAATACGTAGCGCTGTGTACTTCTTCATGGACACTGGCATCACCAGCAGCGTCCAACAAAAAAGGAAGTCTGAATTGGAAAACTATGAACTTACTTCCCTTTGAGGAATTGATTAATCTCTCCTAATTGATCAATCATATTAAGTGTTTATTGTAGGAAGCGAGGAAGAATATTTTTTCCCTTTATATAAATTGATCAATAATCAAATAAGTAAGAGAAATATAATGTATAAAGTTATGGTCCTTGTTCATGTTGAACCAATTTTGTTTCTTGTCAATCAGAACGGGCCAACCAAAGAACAAAAGCACATGCAAGAAATCTCTTTTTTTTTCTTGCAAAAAATATAAACTTCACCAAGCATAATACGAACCAATTCTTTTTTATTTAATGGGAGTGAGAACAAATTTTTTTAAATAGATAAACACATTCTTTTATAATCAAATATAATACCTTCCAAATTACAAAATCTATAGCTTTTGCATTCGAAGGAAAAAAAAAAAAAAAGGCAGGTACTGAAGGAAAGTTCCTTATATTTTCTCACAAAATTTAAGAAAATTTTACAAGCAACTGAAATAAACCCTAATAACCTCAAGTAAGATTCATCTTGCATTCCTCAACTTCTAAGAATATTTATATCCTCCGGTACCTCCAAAATCACAATATTCTCTATTCCATTAACACATTCTTACACTTTTTCATGATGTCTTGCAATTATCTGCCTCATCTTACAAAGAAATCTATATATTAAGCATAGATAAAAGTAAGCATGAGAATGTTTCACCGAAAAAAGTCAGTTGCTAATTAATTACAATCTGATAATGGATTAAGGGGACAGTGAGATAAAAGGAGTTCCAGCAAGTGAAATGAAAAACAAAGAATACACATGAAATCAATTGTACATTAACCTATAAGCAATAAACGAAAAGAAGAGGAATTTATAACTATTTTGGGAAGAGGGGTGGATCAATGGACAACAGAGAACTCATAAAAATGAGAAAAATATGAATGAAATAGGAGACGAACTCCAACAGTAATTAATCCAAATAAGGTTGGATACAAGAGGAAAATACATGAAGAAAGAAGATCATATCATGTGTAGTGGAAATAGTTGAGACTTGAGACTCATTATTGATCGGCTGTTTTTTTCTAAAAAGAAAACTAGAGAAAGTGATCGCTTTCCTATGGCCAGTTACTTGCTTTTGGAATTTTATGTTTACCTTAACTGTTTTCTTAATAGCAAATTGAAGTACCATAACTATTTTGTTTAACAGTCACGAGAGATGGGGGGAAGTGACTTTTGGTTTTCTTAAAGAAGTGACTTTTAGATTTTCTAAATAATAGATAAATAGAAAAAATAGGGTAAAAGGCTAAAAATTGAGGAAAAAGATAATCAAGTTTCTTGGTCAAATAGAGGTGCCACATCATCTCTATTTGGCCCTCCTTATATATATATAGAGAGAGATTTATTTAAAATTTATGTTTGAGTTATAAAATAAAAATATAAGTTCTTGAAAACAATAATATTGATAAAATATAAACCTGCTCCACAAAAATGCTCAATTACCTGTCAAATAATTGAATTTAAAATGCATTTCAAAGAATGCCTGAAATTAGAACTGGAAGTGTGTATTTAGTTTGGAAGTATCAATATTCAAATAATTGTAATTGCTAATTTAAAAGCTTGGAAAACTAAAATATAATAGAGAATACTAGTATTAGTGGAATAGTCTTGTATATATTTTTTAGGGGTACGCGTTCGGGCAATTCAGATTAGATATGAAAATTTTGATTTGGATTTTCGATTTTCGGATTAAAGAAATGACGATCCAAATCCAAATCAAATAAGCTCGGATTGAATTGGATTTGTTAAGTTCGGTTTCAGACTAATAGGTTTGGATATTTCAAATTTTCGATTCTAAACCTATTTGTTGAGATGTTTCTTCTTCTTACAAAAATGAATATCCAAATGAAGTATTCATGTTAAATTGCCTAAAAAGTTCTTCATTCTCATTGCAATCATCCAAATAAAGTATTCGTAATAAAATTATCATCAAGAAATACAACAGACACATTAATGAGGTAGATAAGAATTAACAATAGTAAAATCATGTCCAAATAAAAAGTACTCAGACAGTAACTTTAGTAATTACTATTGAATATATGCGATAATGCCTTATGGGTAGGGTGTTGGACATATTACTATTTGCATATGGATAATTGACTAAATATAAAATATAAAAAATTAGATTTCGGATATCCAAAAATCTGAACAACCAAATCCAACATCCAATCCAAAATCTAAAAATTTTAAAAGTTAAATCTGAAATCCAATCCGTAATCTAAAAATCCAAAACAAAAATCTAAAAAATTCGGATTTCGATTTGAATTTCGAGTTTACCCAAACTACGCCATCCCCTAATATTTTTAAGTATTCTAATATATAAGAGTTTCATATAAATCAGAATGTATAAAAGATTTAAAAATTCTACCATTTCCATTATTATCCAAAGCCAAACGTACGTCCTTGTCAAGACCCAAAATCAACTATAGGTCGTGATGGTGCCTAACGCCACCGTCAGGCAAGCTAACAGTGATTGATCATTTTAATCACTCATTTTATTACTTTCAAAATTACAAATTTTAATAATAAAGAAAATTTACACTTTTAAATTCACAGGAATGTACGAAATGGTAGTTTATAAGAGATATGAAAGGCGATGATAATACACAGGACAGTAAGCATCAACTAGTATACCCCAAACCCCGGTGTCACAAGTACATTAGCATTTATTAGGGAGTGCAATAATTATACAACATCTTTCTAGAATGTAAATGAGACAGGATAAATAAAATAATACGATAGAGACTATGTGGACCACGATGCGTAGCGTGGGATGCAGCTCACATAAAGTCTCTTCAACAGCTACGCCTACGCACCAAGATGATCACTAAATGAACCTATTAGATCCTGCACATTTAGTGCAGAAGTGCAGCATGAGTACGTAAATCAACGTTTACCCAGTAAGTATCTAGCCTAACCCCGGAGGAGTAGTGACGAGGGGTCGACATCGACACTTACTGGAGGTCCAATAAAGAAATATGATAAATCATAAGCAGATATGAAGCACAACAGTATAATAGGGTAAAACCGTAAATCATATAACCTTCCAAAAAATTCTTTTAAAGATATAGATTTCTCAGTCTCGTATTCTATCTCAACAGCTTAGATGTATCATGTGCCAATATCAAACGGATAAGGAAATACCATATAAATTGTCGGGCATCAGTGGAAGGATAATCTCGTGAATATTCGAACTGCTAGCGATATCACTTATGCTTATGCCAACGAGGTCGTTCGGCCCGATTCTAGATAATGTGTACACTACGGCACGAACCATAAATGCATCTATTATACTGCTGCGGCGTTTGGTCCGCTCCACAAGAAAGGATGGAACCATTGAATTACGAGACACGCGCTTACAATATAGTACATGAGCACAAAGCGAATACAACCCTTACCGTCTCTCAAATAGTTTGCCAACAACTCAAGGTAATAAGACTCGACCTAACATATATACATGTATTTCTAAATCAAGTTAAATTCTATCTTCAATTAATTAAGCCATCAAAATAATTTAAATTATTTCTACTATACATGGTGAAGTCCTAAGTCTACCCGGACATAAACATGCTTTAGCTACATACGGACTCTCGTCACCGCGTACGTTGCACCCACAACTATTAGCACATAACAATTACATCTCATAGGGGATAGTTTTTCCCCTCACAAAGTTAAACAGGAGACTTACCTCACTCCGAAGTTCCATAATCGGCTTCAACTCCTCTCTGACTCATTAATTCAAGCCAAACTATCTGACACTAGTCAAATAATGTGAAACTCAATCAAATATACTCCAATACTTATAATTATTCAATTTATAACAATTTCCTACTTCGCTCTAAAAGTCAATAAAGTCAACCCTCGAGCCCACATGCCCAAATTCTGAAAATTTTTAAAGATAAGCTCTACCCATAGCATTACAAACTCAAGTATATGATTTATTCCAAATTTCATGTCTAATTTCGTGGTAAAAATCCAAAAATATCAAATTCTAGGTTTCTTTCAAAATCTCAAAATTTCTACAAATTTTCATGTTTAAATCCTTGTATAATATATATAGTTTTTTTGTTTTTTTTGTTTTGTTTTGGTTAAATAAGAATTTATTGATAGAAGCAAATTACAAGAGTGGAGGGGGACCTGAACCTTACCTCCAATAGCAAAGTTGATGTACACTTAGTCATCCTAAAGTGATAACTAAATCTACCTAAAGAGTGGTGGAATGCTAGTCCTATGGTAATGTAGCGACTATGTATTTTGTAGACATTCGCTCTTACAAAAACGAAGTGAGACTGTTCTAGGTCAGCTATACAAAAAATTACATGTGTTCCTGCTTCTATCATGTGATTTGGGGAAGTATTCCCTTGTATGTACACCTGTTGTCCAAAAGTGTTTTCTGGGGTTGTCAAAAGAGTGCCAAAATAGTGCAAGCTATCTTCAATTTTGATTTGACTTTGTAAAGAAAAGCCAAGTTGAAGATGACTGTTTGTTTTAAAGTGGTTGTTGCTGTTAGTAGTGTGCCTGAGTTGCTGTAGTAGAATGTTGTCTTCTCTTGTGTTTGTTTGATGTGGAGTTACTGTTGGTTCCTTGCCTTGCATTGTCTGCTGGAATAGAATATTGTTACTGTGCTATTGAGTGTAGTCATGTTTCCAGTGGTGCAATGTGTTCGAGAGTGTCCATGATGATTGCTGTGGTTGCAAGAGATTGAGCACCAGAGGTACTAATACCACACCTTGCAACTGCAGCAATGATCTGAACCAAATCAAACTGCCTTCAGAAAGCTGGAATTGTTTAGTGACATTGTGGTTTGTGTTACTGCTGCTTTGGTTGTGTGTTTGATTCTGATGAACTGCTGAGCATTATGTTGGTTGATTGTGTGATAACTGTGTTTCTGAATCATGTGGTTGCTGCAAACTTGGAGGTTGCCAATTTATGTTGCTATGTCTGCTAAGTCGATTGTTAACTATGTTCTAATGCTTGGTGATAATAGAGGGTGACCATCCTGCTGTTGCTATGCTGCTACTGTTACTTAGTTGTATGCTGGGTGATTTGCTGATTTGTATGCTAGTGAGAGGGATTCCTGATAAGTGTTGTAAATGTAACAGATTGAGCATTATAAATGCTAATACCACATATTGCATTTTCAGCACTGATCTGAATCCTTCCACACTAGTTACCACTTTGAAAGAACTGTTGAAAGCAATGATGTTTTCCTCTGAATTGACTGCTTTTTTGATGTTGTGTCTTGGGAGATCGAAGTTGCTAAAGTTACTCTTCTCATGTTGCTAGTGTTGACTTGGGGACCGTCTTGACTACAATGCTTCTGCTGTGATATTCTGATTCCAGGAAAGTATAAGTGTAGCCTTGTGTTGTTGATGCTGCTCTGTGAGAATGTTGTATATCTTTTTTTGCTGCTGCTGTGTTCCTGTTGGGGGGATTGCCTTGAGTGTCCATCTGTGGATGCTGCTTAAATAGATTGTTGTGTATTTGAAGATTTCTCTTCTTTTGTTGCTTTCCTGCTGTGGTAGTGTAAAGCCATGGTTGAGTACTAGTATTGTATTGTTCTCAGGTGGGGGATACAATAAAAATGTGGAGAACATGTTGATGTAACTATGATCCATTTATTGCTGGTGTCTATGCATTTGTTGATAAGATTTCAGAAATTTGGAATTCTCCCTATTGCTTCATCAACAACAGATTGAGACCATCTAAAGAGTTGTATTCCATGTGAAGGCATGTTGGTTGAGTTCAGGATGTTGATATTGGTTCTTTGTTGGTAACAGCTTAGATCTTCGATATTTCCTGCAAAATAGAATTGTTAGTGTGAGCCATTTGTTCTTTAAAACAGGGGCCTTCTAGTGCATCCTCAAACAGTCTATCATGAATTTCTGCATCCTTGATGTCTCTGCTAGGATTTTTGTTGGTGTCTTGCTTTGCATTCTCTTGTACCTGTACCAGAAACAAAAAGATTAAGAAAATATTAAGGTCATTGTTTGATCTCAGGTGTACAGTGGTTATCCATTGAGAGGATCTTGAGATCTGCATTGACAATCCTACAGTCTTTTCTCTTCATTTGGCTGCTTGTCTTTTTTCTTCTTGGGTTATTTACTTTCCTCCGTTTCCTGTCACCTTTATTCTCAAATAGGGACATTGAATTTTATCACTGTTAATCAGCCTTCTGCTTTGTGTGTCCAATTCCCCAAAGTACTACCAGTCAATAGGACCAACATCTAGAGCATAGTTTGCTAAATGATCTGCCAATTTATTGCCTTCCCTAAATGTGTTTTCAATTGTTGCATTGCATTGTGTCATCAATTCCTTTATTTTTGCCACTGTATCTTTTATGGACCAAGGAACCTTCCATTCTTCTTTTATGCTCTTCATAAGCATCATGGAGTAAGTGTGTAGATCAATTAGAAGGTGACCCTTATGGATGCAGAATCTCAAGGCTTCCACCATTACTTGTGCCTCGGCTTCAGTGTTTGTGCTTTCTTTGATTTCTTTACTGTAGGCATGTATTATATCTCCCTCTTCATTCCTCAGTACAAAGCCAATGGAGTTTTTACCTAGGTTGCCTCTGGAGGTGCCATCTGTATTGTCCTTAATCCTTCCTTGTTTGGGGAAATCCAAAAACTAATACAAGGACTGTTTGCGACACCCATAACGGGTTCATTACAACCAAAAGTAGTATCTAAACTAGTAGGAAGATCTACTGCCTGTGGTGATGTACAAAAGAGAGGGGGGGGGAGGG
>MCJB01042358.1:187861-199960 GCA_002018475.1 Nicotiana obtusifolia
GGGGGGGGGGGGAGTTGTGACTATCAAAAACACAGGCGCTGACAATTCTTTTATAAGTAGTCCCCGCACAGTCAGCTTGGTAGATGTTGGCAACAAAAGGGGGGGGGGGGTTTAAAATGGGTGGTCTTGTTTAAGGAGATATAGTACCTCTTTTGCATCCACTTCGATGATGAGTGACATTTGGTCATATTTTTTTGCTAGACGGAGACCCAAGAAGTGCATGAATTTCTACTTCTAAAGTAGAAGTTGCCAAAATATGTTGGGAGAAGTCTAAACTCCAAGTCCCCATGGAATTGCGAATAACACCGGTGTAAAAGAACCATCTAAATTTAATTTATAATGATCATTGGGTGGTGGGTGCCATTTAACATGGAGTTGGAACTTTTTAGGCGATCGGAGACAGTTATTCATAAGGAAATGGTATTCCGAGGCATGTGGTAGTTTTGAAATGGTATTCGTAAGGTGATATCATATGGTAGTTGGAAAGAGATGGTGCTGAGAGCTTCATTGTGCTGGAGGGGAGCATGGATAAGGGAACGAATGGTGGTATTATGTTTAATCCAGGGATCAAACCAAACAAGAAATTAATGTGTTTGCCATTTGCTATTCTCCATTTGTAGCCTTTTTGACATGTTATCCATCCTGTCAAAATATTTTTTCAAACAAAAGATCGTTGTGAACAGAGGGCACTTTATCGGTTGTATTTTGACAATAAAACCTGGGCCCACAGTTGTAGTGGATTATAGAACAGTCGCCATGCAAGGCCGGATAGAAGGGCTTGGTTTTTGGTATCTAGCCTTTGTATACCCAAACCCACTTTCGATTTTGGGCTAGTAACATTGCTCCATTAAATAAGGTGTAATTTTTGCTTCTGTGTGGTAGTACCCCGAAGAAAATTGCGTTGGTAGGGATTTAAGTATGATATAATGCTTTTGGGGACGGAGATGTATTGCGTAATGTGGTTAGGAAGAGTGTTTAGCGTAGATCGAATAAGAATTGTTCTTCCTGCCATAATAAGGTATTTAGGTTTCCATCCCACTAGTCCTGTCTTAAAAGTATCTAATAGAAATATAAAATCGGTCGTAGTAGGTCTACGAATGAATATGGGGAATCTCAGGTACTTTCCAAAACGGTATCCTTCAGTCATATTGAAATTATGCAATACAAATTGTTTATCATTGGAGTCACAGTTTTTGGAGAAAAAGATTTTGGACTTGACAAAATTGATGGATTGGCCAAATAGAGCAGTGAAATAGTTTAAAGTATCGACTATAGTATGACAGCTTTCGTTGTTATTTTTGAAAGTGAGAATGATGTCGTCGGCAAAGAAAAGATAAGAGGTACTTGTTCCATTTTTGGAGAGTGTATAGGCGACCAAAGTTGATAATCTACAATTGTATTATACTACGAGAGATCATTTCCATTGATAGAATAAATAGATATGAAAATAACGGGTCGCCCTGACGTATTCCTCTAGTTGGATGGAAGAATTCCGTAGGAATACCATTAATAAGGATGGAGATTGATGATGTGGAGACGCAAGACATGATAAGTTGAATAAGTGGTCCAGGAAAATTCAATTGAGTGAGCTTTCGACGTATGAAGGACCACTCTAGCCGATCAAACGCTTTTTCCAGGTCTAATTTCATAAGCATATGGAGAATTTTGCCTTTCATGCGCTAAAATTTAGTAGTGATTTCTTTGACTATAATAGCATATCTCCCGCTCGCTTGTTTTTTTGAAAACTTGTTTGGGTAGGGTTGAAAATTTTTGGAATAATTGGCTTGAGGCAATTGACAATAATTTTTGTAATAATTTTATAGATAGTATTACATAAACTAATAGGTCTATACTGTTAATAGATGCGGCATGTTTAGTTTTATGGGATGAGGCAAAGATAGGTGGTATTGATTTCGCTTGGTATTATATGTTCCTTGAAAATTTGATGGCAAAAGGTGGTGACTGAGTGCTTGATGTCAGACCAATAGTGTTGATAGAAATATGGGTGTAGTCCATCTAGACTAGGAGCCTTTAATGGTTGAAAGGAGTTGATTGCTTCAACTATTTCACTACTTGTAGTGGTTGTAGGAGTGTATTTTGATTTGCTTGCGAGAGTGAATTGTGGGTGTATGTGAGAGAGGAGTTAGTGGATGAGGAGGAACTAGTAGTGAATAGATTTTGGTAGTAGTCCAGGATGTGGGAATGAACGTGTGAAGGTTCACTAATCCAATTGCCTCCGTCATCTTGGAGTGTTATAATTTTATTTCTACGACTCCTTTGGAGAGTTGAGAGGTGAAAGAATTTGGTATTGGTGTCGCCTTGGTTTAGCAAGTACTCCTGGATTTGAGTTTCCAGAATTCTTCTCTTGTTGAAGGATGCAGTTGTACTCGCCTATTAATTCTCTTTCAAGGTTTTGTAAAAATATACTGGTCGGATACTTGGGAGAGGATTGAAGACCTGCTAACTAGAAGGGTTTTTTTCCTTTTAAAGATATTTCCAAAATGAGTTTTGTTCCACGCTTGGACAGTGATGGTGACGTTTTCAATGGAAAGTAAGAGTTGATCTAGACCATACTGATTGGATTAAAGATCTAAATTGAGGATGGGAAGCCCAGCGCAAGACTTTGTTAGATTTTCGCCTGTGGTGGTTCAGTTGTAATAATAACAAATAGTGGTTTGAATGTGTACCGGGGAGGTGAATAACTAGAGAATTTGGAAATAAATTAAGCCATTCATAGTTGGCTATTAATCTATCTTATCTTTCTAATATATGATGACCCATACTACGATTGTTAGTCCAAGTGTAACGACTACCTTTGAAACCTAAGTCTGCAAGGTGACAATAATTTATACAGTCTAGGAAGTGTTGAAATCTATTTAAATTAATATCTCTACCACCATATTTGTCTCCCGCTGAAAGGATATCATTAAAATCTCCACCTAGTATCCATGGACCCGAGTAAAGATCTTTTATACAGTTAAGATTCTGCCATAAAATATTTCTATCTTTATCATGAGTGCTAGCATATACTGCGGAAAATAGCCAGTTTTGAGGATGAAGACATACCTTGATCATGCAGTGAAGTTCTTGCTGAGTAGTGGCAAAAATATTCATTGTAAGTGTGTTACGGTGCCATAAAAGCTCTATACCACCAGATTGGCCCACAGCTGACACCTAAGCCATGTCAAAGATTTGAAAATCCTCCTTAAGAGCTTGGTGGTTAGCTAGATGGGTTTCCAATAGAGCAACTAGAGACGGGCGATGGTAGTCCAGTAATGACTTAAAGTTTCTGCGAAAATCGGGTGATTGGGCACCCCTGCGGTTCCAAAAAATAAAATTCATTTACATCTAATTAGATTCTTGCATGGGTGTTGTGGAATCAGTGTTCCTCATTCCCTGTATATGGAGTGAGGGAATCAGTACCACTGCATATTTGCCCACTCCCCGATTTGTGGTGGGCCTTATGCGTATGGAGCATGTGTGTAGGTTGGGAGGGCAGTTTAGATGAAACATGTTTGCGTACTCCTCCTTTACCACAAAGATTTTGATTCCTGCTAACCATAGTGATTCTGGGCGTGTGTTCCTGTAAAGCTCCATTGCTGCTGTCATTTCCAGTTGGAGGTTTTTGTTTGGTTCTTCTTGATTGGGAAGGGGTGGTAGGTTCGAAGGGGAGGGAGGTAGTGGGTCGTGTGGTCCTAGCTGTGAGGTTGGTGGTGATTGGTTCATCTGTGGAAGGGCATATAGTTGTATCCACGGTGTTTGGGAAACGAGAGTTGGTGACGGGTAAAATGGAAGTTGGAGAATGTGGGGATATAAGTGTGTGGATCCCAGTAGGGGGCAAGGTTTGGCAATGGTTGGTAGGGTGCTAGGTATGGTGCTTACATCATAGACTAGTGGTACCGGCCATAGATGTCCGTCGCTAGACAGATTCTCTCGGTGACTATTTGGGCTACATCTATTGGCTTGGTGAGTAATAGCGTGACCTCATGCCCATTCACTTCCAATGTGAATATGACAGCATGGTCTTGGTGACCCACTTCCAACCATGAGGTTGGATCGATAGCTGCATGGGGTGTTTGGGCTGTGAAGATACGAGAGTCGGGGTTCATTAATGAGTGAGTGGACTGGAGATGGTGTTAACAGGGAGGAGTAGTGGGTGGACGAAGAGTTGGATATGATCTGGGAGAGAATAGTGGGTGTATTCGATGCATAGCTTATAGTGGTATTAGTATCAAGGAGTTTGGAGGTGTAGTGGGCTGTGATGATTGTTGATTTATAGTTGTAGAGCCCGTAGTGGTGAGATGTGGCTGTGAGCAATGGTTTTTGCTTGAGCGTATGGGCGATATTTGATATGGTTTGAGGAGTGTTTTGTGTAGTTTCTTCTTGTTCTAGATTTCCCAAATCCATGTGAGTAGTTTCGTATATTAGAGGGTTAGGAGGGTGATGATTACCCTTGGTATTCTGAAAGTATATGAGGAGATTTGATTTTGGATAGTAGGGCTAGGTGGTGTGTATAGATCTTCTGACGTGGAGGTGTGTGGGGTAGGGGAGTGGTGATTTATGGCAGGTGAGTCTACATGGTGAGTGGTGTCGTTAGCAAGGTGTCGTTTGGATTCAGATTTTGGCAGTAATTCATGTGTAGTATTGGTTAGTGGATTTGTGGACGGTATTAATGGAGGTGGTGTGCTTTCTAAGTTTTGGGCCTCCGCATCTGTGTCGTTGTGCGACCGTGGGTCATCTAATTGTAGTTTGGCAAATTTATTTGAGTGATTAAAGATTTGCGAACGCTACTGATTAATAGCTTTATCAACTTCATAATTTGGATTACCTTCTGTTCCTGAAGTTTGATTGAGTAACTAGTTAGGGTTAGGGGACTTACCTGCGCATGGCGCGGGCCGTATCTTTTACTGTATGCGGCGGAATTCAGTGTCAGCGAATGTTTGTTGGTGGACGCGAGATTTTGCGGCGGATTTTCTCGGGAAGTGCACCGTCTTCCATTCGCGGGAGGGATTTGTGTTTTGTGGTGCACTGGTATTAGCCTTAGGAGAAGGTGGTGTATTTTGCAAGAAATTGGACGTGGATGGTAGATTGATCAAGGTAAAGCAGGTCTTTTGTAAATGGCCGAGTTTACCACAAGCTGTACAGAGCAGCTGGATTCCTTCATATAATATAATTTGTTTACTGGTGCCAATGAATATGTGTGATTTCAGTTTTTTTTTCTATGGGCACCTCGACACAAATTTTTGCGTACTGGCCTCGTGTAGTTGTGGAGGTACAGGTATCAATTTTTAATACTTCCCCTATTTTATTGCCCACTTTTGGAGTATATCTATGTCGTAAAATTCCATTGGGAGTTCAGGGAGCTGTACCCTGATGGCTGAGTATGTGAGCTTTGCTGTGGAAGCTAGGAATTTGGGTTCCCACTTCGGACGGAGAGAAAATGGTTGAGAATGAACCAAGGCCGTCGTGTAGGGTCAGCATGTTTTCCTTCTTCTGAAATTTTAATAGAAAGAAGTCTGAGTCCAAATCAACTAGGGGTAATTCCTTCGCAGGCTTCCATTGTGTGTAGATCTTTTGTCTTAGTAATTGATGACCCACACTACGCCCAAAGACCTTCACGATGACTGAAAATTGCCATGGTGAATAGAGTCGTGATTTGTCTTCAGTAGAGATGGGAATAAAGTTGTCTGGGTCGTTGGTGGTATTGCATTTATCAGTAAGATCAATGGCGTGCAATTGAAGGTGAGGATTATTGAGATCTGGAGATAATTGGATATTAGTAATTAGTTTATTCAAGAAGGTAGGGTGGTCAGGGTTTGTGACGTGTGAGGTCAATTTGCATAGTTGCGTTATCTGGTGGTTCTGTGGTTTTGGAATCGGTGGAGTGTGGTTGTGATGCCATGATTATTCTATGATCGTAGGGTGGGAGTGCTGTGTTGGTGCGGCAGAAGTAAGGGAGAAGTTGAGAGCATTTTAGGAGCTTTTACATATACCAACGTGTAAAGGTAAGTACTCTTATCCAATATCTTGTGTGCATTTGTTCACCTTCTTGAGCCATAACTTTCGTATATCATACTTAGGGATAAAAAATGAACTAAAACAATGCTATATCAAAATTGAAATATTACACTTATGGTAAAAAAGAATCAGCCTGATAAATATTGAATTCAATGTGATTTGCTTAAATATAAGAGAAATATATAAGTTCTAGAAGAAGCTTTGCAAACCATATTTCTCTAGAGTTAAGTTCAGTGGTGATTCCATTTTCATGCATTCTGAAACTTTAATTGGAGTAGACGAGTTTCTTTGGTCTAGAAATGGAGACTCTATGCACAAAAGATGTGCCACTGTGGCAGGAAGAAAGCTGGAAGGAAGAAGCACAAGTATGAATTTGCCTGCTAGCCTGCTAATACTAAGCTGTCATGTAACAAGACAGTCAATGTTCGTGTACGTGGTGGCAATGTAAAGTAGACGATAATGAGAATGGACACGGGAAATTATTTATGGGATAGTGAGGTAGTCTTGTGCAAGACTCGTATTCTTGATGTGGTTTATAGAGCCTCAAACGATGAAGTTGTTCGTACACAAACTTTAGTCAAGAGCACAACTGTTCAAGTTGATAATGCACCTTCCAAACAATTTTACTTCCTACATTATATATGGTGTTGAAATTGGTAAGAATGAAATTACAGAGGAGGGAGAAAGTGTTGTTGCTGCTGCTGAGTTTGGGACCATGCGTCAGATCAAGCGGATCTAGGATTTCAAGAGGATAGGTGGACTATTGTGAAGAGGTGAATATAGAATTTATATTTGACGGGTTTAATTTTGGGCTCTTACCATGAACTCATAACACTTTTGAAAATATAGTTTTAAAATTATATTCTATTTAATTTTTTAGTGATTTATAAGATTGCACGTGCAAACACTGAAATTTTAATAGATTAAGATAAATCCTAAATTCAAGATACTACAAGACGACTCTTGAAATATTAGGAGTCTGTTTACCCTGAAAACCGGATAACAATTGAATTTGTTCGTGGTGCTAAGGATCCGTGAATTAATTTGATACTAAATAACAATATGGTAAGATCGATTGAAATGTAAGAAGAAATAAAGATATGAACTGAGATGAACAATAAGAAAAATGGTGGAATCCTCGTATGA
Organism: Nicotiana obtusifolia; assembly: GCA_002018475.1. Lineage (NCBI taxonomy): Eukaryota > Viridiplantae > Streptophyta > Magnoliopsida > Solanales > Solanaceae > Nicotiana > Nicotiana obtusifolia. Next base: position 195,026 of record MCJB01042358.1, read on the forward strand.
ACAGTGTAAATGGTATCAAGCAACTAGAAAAGTGATGATAAAGTTGAGAGAATCTATCCCTCAATGGTGTACAAAGTATGCCTCTTATAGGCTAAAACTAGAGTTCTAAATAAGGTAAATAACTAATTACAAGATAAATCCCCTAAAATTCGGGATAGAATCCCCTCAAATCACGACATAACGGCTATGACGGTTGTAACAATTACTGTTGGCGAAATATCCGGTGAGTGGCGAGATATGCGGTTCGAGGCCGGTCCTCAATCTCTTAGTACTCCTCGACCAACTATATCGATCGTTCTGTCTCGGTTACTCCGTCTGTCATACCCGACCTCTCAATCTCAGACCGGGAAAGTTCGACCTCATACTGCCTCCGTTCCGACTCCCTCAGGTTATGCCCGACCCGATGTCACATGGTTGTAACCGACCTGATTTCACATAAATGTATCTGACCCAATACAGATAGTCCCCTCGTTTATTAGAGAGTAAGGATAATGAACGATATGAACTCTTGTCCACCGATTCCTTGAAGCAAGTGGCCGATGTACATATTAGTCACGACACGTGGGCAAAAATCTTCTTATAACTTGTTCTCGACGGCAACTAGGGCGTGACGACAACTTTATGACGTACGCTGATGTCAGTATAAGCAATCATCACAGAACATCGTACCTGCTGCAGTCTTTTCGTGCAGTCATTTAATGCGTACATTTAATGCTCTGATGCCTCGTGTTTGGTGCTGCGCCTTTGACTAAGTATAAATACCTCCTTTCACCGTGCATTTAAAGCTTTACTTTTACTCTACCATTTTTTACCATCTTCTTTCTTAACCCTTTCTTCCCAAAAACCCTTTGAGCTTTCTTCAATTTTTCTCAGTCTTTGCTTCTACTACGTCAATGGCGAAGACATCAAAATCAATTCCTACAAGGCAGAACTCTCCCGCACAGTCTGTTGATGAGGCTGAGACGGTTCGTGTTGTAGAATCTTCGTCAGAGCCTCCATTGAAAGCTTTCGTCCCTACATCGTGTTACTTTGGTACGGATTTTAAGATCGAGAAAACTTCGTCAGTGCCCGGTCGATGCGAACCGGTCTCGGACTATATCAGCTCTATCACCCCTAAGCATATCGAGAGGGTGAAGGCAGAATGCCATTGGGCTGACATAGAAGTGGTGATTCCTTCTCCGGATGAAGCCATCACCACACATGTAGAGGGGTACCTCAGCGTGTATACCTACCCATTTACATTAGGGCCTATAGACCCCCTTATCGTAGAATTTTGCAGGAGGTACAGCGTTACCTTAGGTCAGATCCATCCTTCTATGTGGCGCATATTTTATCTCCTCCGTTTCTTTGTAAGCAAGGTTGAGGGTGGACATCCTTTCACCCTCTACCATGTTCTTCGACTATACGCCCCCCGAATGTTTCGAGGGGGCTTGATTAAACTGGCCCGTCGTGCCACCAAGGCTCCCTTTTCAAGCATCGATGAGGATATGGATCGAGGATGGATGAGCAGATTCGTTCGAGATCTGATTCCTGCTGACTGCATGCCATTTCCTGAGAAATGGAATTTGAAGCGTAAGTGTTCCTTTGTATATCTCCCTTTCGATATTGTTATATAATGTGTAACCGGTGCCTTTAATGTGCAGCCGTTTCTCAAAACCCGGCCACAATTCAAGATTTGAAGGATTGGGTTAGAAAGATTGTGGCCCAACGATCTTATTCCGAACGAGCCTGGAAAGAAATCTCAAAAGGACTTTGGGAGGCCAAGAATCACGGTAGGTTCATTTGGTTTAAACTTCCAAAATAAATGTTCATCAGCATCTAAACCAGATAATACATTTTGCAGGTCTTTCAAAGGATGCCGAGCTGAGGTCGGCAACCACCGGTGGGGCAGCCCCTCGCCCCCTTCCCACGCCGGTGAAGGAAAAGGGGAAAAAGAGGTTAAGGGCCCCCGACCAGGCCGAGCCTGAAAAGAAAAAAGGAAGAAGGCTCAAGATGTTAGCCCGAAAAGTCGCTGTCACCGATCCCACTTTCTCTTTGAGTGATGATTCTGAGGAAGGGGACAGTTCTGAACTTGTGCGTCGCAAGCCCGCTCGGAAAGTCCCCGAGCCGGTAATGGAAGAGGTCAATGCCTCCCAAGGTGATGCGGGGGCAAGGGTCGGAGACCGGGCTGAGACGCCGACCTCGACGCGGAAACCCTCTGATGCTCCCGGAATGGTTCACTCACTCTCCTTCTCCGAGACATCCCTGAAGGAAACTCACAATGCTTGGGTACAGACACCGGGCGGAGTACCGGCCATGCCGGGTACCTTCGAGGGATATTTTGACGGGGTGCCATCATCCGATACCTTCGGCCTTGACATCCCAAGAAAGAGTCCCCCAGCCGAATTGAGCAGGATGTCGGCTGGCGTTAAACTAGTTGACAAATTTCCTGCTCCCAGCTCGGACCCTGAGCGAAAAAGGATAATAACTTTCACCATTCCCGAAGATGCTCGGGCATTGGGTCCCCCGGTGGGTATAGCGAGCTACCTTCACAATATAATAACGGAGGAAGACCGGGCCGCCATGAATGCTGTGGATTGGGCTTGTCTATTCAACGAAGCCCAACAGGCAGCAAACAGAGTATGTCTTCATACTTGTTTTACTCTCGCGTTAATATTTTAACTTCATAACTAGCAATTTTCTGGCTTGGCTTGTTTGCAGTCTTCGGTGCTATACTATGGGATGTTTCTCCGTGTCAAGGAAGGGATGGAACAGGAGCTGGATCGACGTCGCCACCTTGAAGACCGGATGTCGGGCCTCCAGGCCGAATTAGACTTCTTAAGGAAAGAGTATGCCTCCTGTGTCGATCAGATGGGATAGATGAACAAACGATCGGATCGACTCCAGGCTGAGCTTAGTGGAGTCTAAGGCCGAGTTGCACCGGTGGAAGACCCAAGTCGAGCATCTAAGTGCAGAGAAAGTGACTCTTCAAGAGCGGATCGAGGCTTTGCTCAAAGACAACGAACTTCAACGCCTCGAAATTGAGTCACTTGGCCTTGACCGGACGGTCCTATCCACCCAGCTTCAGGAGGCACAATCGAAGGTTGCCGACACTAAGGCCACGGCGGATGACCTGGTAGCTCAGTACAAGGCCGATGCCGAGGCGGCTCTCGAGCAGTCGAAGGTACAGATTGAATATGCTCAGTGCCAAGCTCGCCTTGCTGTCCTCGAGGAGCTTCAAGCTCGTTGTCTCAATTTATCTTCCGACGTAGCTGAGGCAGCCAAAGCTGAAGATAAAATGAGGAGAAAAGCCTTTCCGGATGAGTCTGAAGATGATGTCGATTAATTTCAGCTTTGTTTCTTTTGAATCATGTAATTTTCCCCTCCTTGCATGACCGATCATATATATAATTCAACTTTTATTTTTCGGCTGTTATGTGCTATAATATGCTGCCTTGGCATAAAATCGCAAATGATCGATCCACCATTAACTTGGCTTCGATCCTAAAATAAACTCAAAACATAGAAAATGGTTTAAGTTACAGCTTTGTTCAAAGCGACAGTCGATTTGGCCTTAGCCTTGTTCGAATCATCGACTACCTCTAAATTCATAGTGGTCGAGGTCATGCCCTAGTAGGATTTCTGACCTTCATCAAATAAACCCGGCCTCATATTTTAGCCCGAGGTCTCGTTCTTCATTCGAACTTCGATCGTATGTTAAGTTTCGAATGGATTCGGCTATAGCCGCGATTCAGCTTAATCGATCAAGAATTTTTATTTTCATACGACTCGGCCTTAATCGTAACTTGACTTGAACAAGTAATGAATTTCATATGGGCCGGTCTTTGCCGTAATTAGATGTGACCAAGTAAGAATTTTCATGTGGTCCAGCCTTAGCTGTAACTCGATTCGAGTACATCGGTCTTAATTTCATTTAGTTCGGCCTTAGCCGTAATTTGATTGACCACATCGGTCTTAGTTTCATCTTTGTTAGCTTTGAGAGGGCCTTAGCCTGTCTGACCGATTCCGGATTTTGCCTTATCAGGTCTTACTTCCTTCGGTTTTAACGTGCGTCGATTGTTTGCAAAATAATAATCAAGAAAAAACCCTTAGGTTTGACAACGTAATGTAGGCGTCGAACAGTCTTTGCTATTATTTGAACAATGGTACACCTTGTCGGTCGGGGGCGAGTTAGATCGTTCTACTAGGGTACGGCTTCTTCGGCCGTTTGACCCTTACATCGATTCCTAGCAATCTTTATCTCGGCCCCTCGAGATCGATTCTGGATAAAACGAAGGTCTCTTAGATTGACATAGTAGCACGACATGTATGCTGCCTCATTAAAAACCTTGCCGAAAAACCCTGATTGGGACAAAAACGGTCGAAGGGAAAAAGAGTGCAGCGCGTGCTTTCAGCCTTCTTGTTTGGTGATCTTTTGCCCGAAATTGATTTGTCCTGCATAAGTTAGTATTAAAGAAATGTAAAGGTAGCAAGAAAAAGGAAAGATTACCTCAGCAGTAGTATTTCTTCAAATAGCTCACGTGCCAGTTGCTTGGCAACTCTTCACCATCTAAGGTTCCCAGCTTGTAGGATCCTTTCCCTGTCACCTTCAGCACAGTGTAAGGACCTTCCCAGTTCGGCCCCAGTTTTCCCTCGCTAGGGTCTCGAGTATTGAGGGTGACTCTTCTGAGTACCAAGTCCCCTGTGTTGAAGTGTCGAAGTCGGGTTCTCCGGCTATAGTACCGTTCTATCCTTTGCTTTTGGGCCGCCATTCGTATTAAGGCAGCCTCCCTTCTCTCATCCAAGAGCTCTAAGCTAATGTTCATAGCCTCTTGGTTGGAATTCTCGTTTGCATATTGAAAACGGACACTTGGTTCGCCTACTTCGACTGGAATCAAGGCTTCAGCTCCATAGACTAAAGAGAAAGGCGTGGCTCCGGTACTAGTTCTTTCAGTT
>MCJB01042359.1:0-21044 GCA_002018475.1 Nicotiana obtusifolia
CCCTCCCCCCTCAAAAGAAAAAGAAAAGAAAAGAAAGGAAAAAAAAAAGATAAGCACTGTTGCTGCACCGGAACCCTGTGAAATGGCTGTTGCATTTGTATCTCCATCTAAATATGGATGGGAGTGGGATAACGCCTTGCTTCTTTCACAAAACTAGAGCACAAGTGTAGAAAAAAAAGGCAGCTTGGTGCACAAAACATCTCGCGTTCATGCAGGGTCTGGGGAAGGGCCGCATCCCAATGTGGTGTGAAGTAGTCAGCCTACCCTGATGCAAATATCAGTGGTTGATTCCACGACTTGAGCCCGTGACCTATAGGTCACACAGAGACAACTTAACTGTTGTTCCAAGGCTCCCTTCACATGTGTAGAAACATCATCTAAAAGATTATCTCTGAAATTCTGAGTTTAGTTTATGTTTGTTACTGTTGTTTTAGTTATATACTGTCGAGTTGAAAATTTTCTTATTGTATTGTGTGAATATTTTTCCATCTTCAGAACTTTTCTTTTCTTAAATTTGTCTTGCTGCATTTACGTTAAAAAAAAGTGGCATGCCTCGTGGTCCTCGTGCTGGTTTCTCTATGTGCATCCATAAAAAGCAGGCTATACTATTTGGAGGTGTCATGAATATGGAAATGGAAGGTTGATTTCCTTTGTATAAGCATATCTTGTAGCCTTTTGTACTTCTTTTCACATTCATTTAGAGAGCAATGTAGAAAATAAAATTGTGCCTTGTACTGTGGAAATGTTCTAAATGAAGAGTACTGAGCCAAAATGAAGCCCGAAATCCAAAGATATATGCATGACAGATGACGCTTAATCAGCCCTGTTCTTGTACAGGGCGTAAGTTTGGTCTTGGGCTGTCGTATCAGCTAAGTTGCTCGAACTAGGTTGCGGGTGTCCGATACGGGTGCTGATCCAAAGATAGGATTTTTCATGATCTAAATTTTAAGATTCAGGTGTACGGATCCAGGTACAAATATGGGTGCAAGGATTCAACTAAAAGTAATTTAAATATCTAAAAATAGAGTTACAAAAATATGTCTAAATTGTAAGACATTATGTGAAAAACTTATAAGGTATTCTGAGAAGGAGAAAATATTGATCGAGAGGAGGATCCGAGAACGAGATAAAAGGAAAAGGGTTGACATAGCAATTTTTATATACAAGGTATTTCATTTTTTTTCAGTTTCACCCAACTTTTGTTTCAATTTCAAAAATCATTGTATCTATCTCGAATTTCTCTATCGATTTGGTCAAAGTATTCAAAATTGATTGACTAGATCCGGTACAAAACTCACACCCACATCCATATCATATCGATATAGGTGCGGCACTGAAAGTGAAGAGTCCAAGCGTCATTTGTGAATATTTTAGTTAGATACTTGATCACTATTTTGTTGACGTCCTCATCAAGATAAAATCTATGGATAATGAAGGGGCATGCTTTAGCATCTTCGTGCCCTTACTGAAGCCGTGGAAGCATCCAGCCCCTACAGCACCTAGCTTAAGGGCTCAAGGGTTCTAGTGCACGTTGAATGAGTCTTTAACAACACTAACTCACATAAGATACCGCTGGAGGTCAGGTGAGTAGTATCGATATTCCTTTTGCGCTCTCAAGTAGTTCAAAAATACGCACTTAATGGCACGAGGAGCTAACTTATCTTTTTTTGGAGTAAGGTTATAAACAAAAATCATGCTCTCAAATACACGAGGTGGAAGAAAGAACAAAGATGAATTGGGAAATAAGAGAGAGAATGGAACTTGATACTAGATAGCTATGATGGCATACGATTAATAAGATAATAAGATGTAAGAACTACATCCCTAAAAATGCTACTGAACATGAGATTGTATAAATAGGGTACGAGCAGTTTCAATAATATGTCTATTCTTTCTTTCAGCTACTGTATACGGACAAGATGTTTGATAAGTAATCACGCGAGACACTACTACAAAAAAGGTCTTTGCGGCAATTATTTTGCGGCAATAAGATAATTGTCGCTAATAGATTTTTTAAGCTGAAATATTAGCTGTATATGACGATTAGCTAGTAAAAAATATTCTTTTAGTGTCAATAAAAAATTGCCACTCAAAAACACTAATTGAATTTTTTTTTTTTTTAAATTTTAACTCTCCCTCCGCACGAAAAGAAAAACATCTTTCCCTCTAATTTTTTTTGGACAAGAATTACCGATTCCCTCCAATTAGAAAACATTATGAAAACATATTCCCTTTAATCGAAAGGGAATATAAAACAATAGGATTGTGTCGCTGCCATTAGAAAAACCTAACCTGTGTGAAGAAATTCGCTGCCTGCCAGTCTCCGGTCTGCCATAGTCTCCGGCCATCTTCTTCCCAGGTAGCTTCTCCTCTTCCCCAGATAACATCTCTTCTTACCCAGCAGGTTGCTTGCAATAGATTTACAATATGTCGCTCGATTGATTTACAATAGCAGTACTCCACGATAGATTCTCATATTCTCATACGCTGCTCAATTGATTTACAGTAGGTGGAAAAATTAACTCTTGAATGCATCAAAAGTAAATAGCAGTACTACACGATAAAGCAAGGTTGAAGGTTTATGGAAGTCTATAGATTCTCATATTAATAAAATTCTTTTTTTTCTCAGTTAAGATATGAATTGAGCAAATAAAACTAGGAGGTTGGCTTATCGTCATACTATAGGAGCAGAGGACTGATATTAAGTTGATTAATGTCAGTCAGGCCTCCCAAAAGATATTCGCTAAAGATCAATTCCAACCAAATTGATTATTGACCAAAAAGCAGTTGTACGTTATTAAGGTATATAATAGCATTACGATGAAGTGAGTGTTGCAATCCATGAGCTGTTCTTTATTTATTTCGGCTATCTTGAAAAAAACAATTCGCAAGTCTTTAATACAATTAAGTTTGAAATTTTGAAATACATAGGGATGAATTATGGGCCAGAATATGTGTAGTACAAATTTTTTAGGCTTGCAATCATCTTCACGTTGTTGGATGGGGCCAAAACTCTTGATTATGCCAGGAAAATCCTCTCCCTCTCATCCGTCTCCAACTTCTCTTTTCGTGTAGGTTTCAACATTCTTGCATAAATCATTCTTCTCCTTCGGATTTTTGATTTTTGATATCCAACTATCGGCAAAAAATTCTGCTTACCTGGTACCACTTTGGCAAAAAATATATCGATTGACTTTGATCATGTTAATGGTAAAGGTAATGGATTAATGAAGTTGACTTTGTAAAGGACAAAAAAAATAGTATCGGAAATTAGTTATGTCGGCTTTGTGTATTTCCACAATTTACATTCTGACGTTTAATTTACAAACTGACATTTGGTTCCTAAACTCAGAGGTGCAGGTGAGATTACAGTTTGAAAGTCATTCCTTCTCAGTCCTGAAATTCTCTCCACAGCATCAACTAAAAGAATCGTAAAATTTAAAAAGAGTACGAGAAAATGGATGTCAAGATGAATATGTAGCCATAAAAAAAATTTAAACAGGATTAGAAAGACATTGTATTGTCGCTTTTAAAATAATAGCCAAAAATATATATATTTTTTATATTATATATATATTTTATATGTTATATATAAAAATTATACAAATTTTATATACTTTTTCGACTATAAAATATAAATAGTTGCTTGCGCAAGCTAAAGGTAAAAAAAAGCTCATTAGAAATAACCATATCTGATTAAGTATACACATAATACACATAAAGGAAAAAAACTATGAGGTCATCTGGATGGGTTAATCTTAGCTTGTTTTACATGGACCTCTATATGTATCTATCATGCTGCAATATTATGAAAGTGATAAAAATGGTCAAGGTAGATATAAATCTTATAGATGACACAGAAGAATTACAACCTATTAAATCAGAGTGGACTAAATTAATAATAAAACAAAATGTAATCAAAATATCCATATAGATGAAATTAATTAGCTGGAGTTAAAAGACTTATAGCCTATTTGGTCAAGTTTCTAAAATCAGTTTATTTTGAGAAGCTTATTTTTTTACCAAAAGTATTTTTTTTCTACTTATACTCAAAAGTATTTTTTTTGCCAAAATTAAGGTGTTTGGCCAGCTTTTTGAAGGGAAAAAAAATACTTTTGAGTATAAGTAGAAAAAAGTAGCTTCTCTTCAAAAGTACTTTTTTGAAAAGCACTTTAAGAAAAATACATTTAGAAGTACTTTTTAAAAGCTTGGCCAAACACTAGTTGTTGCACAAAAGTGCTTTTCAAATTAATTAGCCAAACACAAACTATTTCTCATCAAAAATACTTTTTTGAAAATCGCTTTTGAGAAAAACGCTTTTCAAAATAAGCAGATTTTAGAAGCTTGGCCAAATAAGTAATTATTCAAAAGTACTTTTAGTGAGAAGCAGTTTGTGTTTGGCTAATTAATTTGAAAAGTACTTTTGAGCAGCACTTAGTGTTTGGGCAAGCTTTTAGAAAGTGCTTCTAAGTGTATTTTTCTCAAAAGTGCTTTTCAAGAAAGTGATTTTAGGGAGAAGCTACTTTTTTCTACTTATCCTCAAAAGTTTCCTCCAAAAAGCTTGGCCAAACATTTCAACTTTAAAAAGAAAATATTATTTTTGAAAAAGAAAGTGCTTTGAAGAAATTTGGCCGAATCGGTTTTTTAGCATTTAACCCCCTTTTATGTTATGGATTTCGTTGTTCAAAAAATGATTTGTAGAGAAGAGAGAGATTGACAGGCTATTAGTTGTTGCAACTTTTTCAGCGAATTCAGATAAAGAAAAAGTTTTATCATTTGTTTAGAAATTTGTGTGTTTGTATAGGAAATGCGATTTCACTAAATTATTGTTGAGAGAACTCATAGTTGATTTTAAAAATAAACATATAAACCTATTTTAGATCCACTGTATATCTACTAGTCTATAAAGAAAGATGTTAGTAGCAATTGAACTCTTTCTAAACCACTAGAGCATTTTTACTATTGGAATTCAATCTACCGCGCGTGTATAATGGAAAATTGCTATAAATTCACATGCTAACTCTAACGAATTTTGGATTGAGGCTTCATCGTTTGAGCGAACAGTAAAAGTAATTACGCTTGACATAAGTGGATTCTACTCCTTTGTGCTGTCAAATTTGAAAATAAAAACGGGAGTGAATCTGGATGCATTATTGAAATGATGGCTGTAATCTTATTTGAACTTTTGCTACATTCTCCACATTACATTATCTAAAACGTAACATATAACAGGTTGATTTTTTATTTTTTATTTTTTAGTCGTGTCCGATTTTTTTATTGGGATCTGATTAAATTTGAATATGTACAAAAAAATCCTAGATTGTAAAATAATTTCTAAGACTCAAATTTAAAATCTTTAATTAAGGATGAAAGTCAATCTACAATATCCACTCTGAAATCATAACAGTATCTCACAAGATGGTTCCATCTTTACTTCTGTATTTATTTATTTATCCGTCGAATTGCTTCATAATTTAATCACTTTTAACCATTTACGTACTCCCCGTAGTTACATCATACATGTTCGTATATTACTAGTGTTTTTCTACTTTATGCAAGAACTTATTTATGTTTGTCTCACCTATATTACAACGTTTATGTGAATTAATCAATAATTTTAACCCAGTAACTAAAGGCAGATTCAGAATTTAATAGTAACAGATGTCACTGTTTTCAACGTAAACCTACCGCTAGCGATGACTGAATTGAAGTGTATATTTAGTCGGTGCAATACATTCCATTTGGTTTGATTTACATTTTTTTATCCATAAATAAATCATGTAATTATTACCGAGAAACAAGCTTGGTCCAATTTTGAATGCTGGGACTCACTCCTCTTCCAAACAAATTTAGTCATAAGTAGAAGATTTTAACGATGAACTAGCATGAATAAGCCCGTTGCCTAGGTTGCCAACTAATTCTAGTCTGTTGATCCGGAAGATTAAGAAAACATAAAAAGATTTTAGAGATAATAGTACCTTGAAGTATCAAGTAAAATTTTATCTGCACGGAAAATTTATTTCAATCTAATAAATACATGACACATATCTTCACAAACATAATTACTACTAATTGTATCTAATAAATACATATTCTTACCTTAATTTAATACTTAACCATGATAAATTAGTGTGATTTAATCTAAACACTTTAGTGAAATATCGCTTCTCTAGATTTTCATCTTCATAGTTTGGTATAAGTAAGTAGTAAAAAATATTAATTGATGATCTTAATTTTTAAATAACTTTATTCTTATAGTTTACACTTAAAATAAATAAGTAAAGTTCAGGATAATACATGTTCAATAATTAAATTTGCGGCTTATGTATGTAGCTAGAATATTCTACCTCATTGATGTCATTGCTCTAAAGAATGTTAGAATTCAAGAAAATAAACAACACAAGACGAAAAAGAAAAAGGAAATTTGGAAACTTCGGGAAAGAAAAAGAATGCAAAGTCATAAGTTAATAAGTTCAAAGCAGGAGTCGTCTGAAATTAGAGCTGTGAATACAGGCTAGCCAGCCCTAGTCCACATGGGCTTTGGCAATTAACGGGCTGGATTGGACCGGCCTACTATTTGATGAATTTTAAAATGATCAACCCGACCCAGTTATATATGGGTCACAGCCTTTACGGGCCGGCCCATTATTTTTAAAATTATTTTTATATTTTTTAAAATTTAAGCTCAGCCTAGCCTAGCCTCACAGGCTTTTGGCACTTGACTGGGTTGGACCGGCCCACTATTTCGACGGATCTTAAAATGGTTAGTCCAACCCATCCCTATGAGATTATGGTCCCACTGGCCGGCCCATCATTTTTAAAATTACTTTCATATTTTTTAAAATTTAAGTTTAACCTAAAATAAAATATATATATATATATATATATATATGATAAAAAGTTTCTGCAAAACTTAATAATTTTAATATTGTTCCAATAGATAATAATAAAATACAAAAAATAAGGATAATATTTCATTCATTAAAAGTCAATAGTCAAAACAAACTACTCAAAAATATTTTCAAGGTGTTCATGGCATATCCAGCACCAACATATCATATTCATCAAGCACATTTAAATCCTCTTGTGAAACAAAGATGTCTTAACATCTTTATTTTCATCTAAATATATAATTATATGTAATGTTAATTAGTTAAACATTAAGAAATAACTAAAATTTTAAGAACAAAAATATTTATATTCGCATAAAAGATATTACCAGTTTGAGATTAAACTACTCTTCTTGTTATTTTTAATTCCCTATATTTTTCTTATATTTTAACTAAATACGTTATTAAGCCTACTAGCCACCTTACCAACTACCCACGGTCCATTTTGTTTCTCCGGGTGCACCAAATTTAATATATAAATTTGCTTAGAATATACTTATACCTATAATAAATTTTAGGCAAGTGGCCAGGTGGCATGGCACCCCTACTGATATACATAAATTTGCCCCTGCATGGGAGGAATAAGCATCAGTTAAAGGCCAATATAATGTCCTATACGGACGACATGACGCACAACCAATAAATTTGGAATCAAGTCACAAGTTAGCTCATATATTGGGAACTCAAAATTCCGAATAGAATAATATTAATCTTAATATTTCCAAAATAAACAAGAAATTCAGTATTAAAACGAATTCCAATCATAATTTCAAATTGGAGAAGAAAGAAAACTTAATGATGGTTGTTAACAACATTCAAAAGAACCTACAGTTTTGAATTACACGAAATAAGAGAAGTTTTCTTGAATTAAATTTTAGGACATAATGATCAAGAATATTCTAACCCAATATTCCTAATGATTCTTTTGACTTTCATATCGACCACTCAAACTCAAAGTGAGTTTACTTACTGCTTAGCTTGATTAGAAACAAGATACACTCTCTTTCCCCATGAAAATCATCTGTGATTGCATACTAAAAAGGACAAAGTGCTTCTTACACCAAAAATAGGCACTGGGATGAAAATCTTTGGAACATCATCGGCTTAGATTAAATTGACAGTTGAAGAGTAACCGAAAAAGTTGTTGAACTAATGACAAGAAAAGTCGCCGGAATAGAGGCGGAGCCGGACCGGAATGGACCAAAAAGTAATTATGCCCAAAGGCACATGACCCATAGTATTTACAGTTACTGAAGCCCAAAGGCTATGTAGGCGTCTTTAAAGCTATGAGTAAAGGTTCGTAAACCCTGTAGATGGGCAAAGGCACTAAGCCAGGTCCCCACGCCATCCTCCATCATCTCTATGGTATCATTCATGGCTTAATCTGGAGATTAACTGTATGTCACTCACATGAGCTTTAATATTTACGGTCACCAAAGTCCAAAGGTTGTATATACATCTTAGAGCTACAGGTAGAGATCGTAAATCCCATAGACGGGCAAAGGCACTAAGCCGGGCCCCCGCACCACACGGCTCCATCTCCATAGTGTCGCAAAACTATTGGCTTTGATACCACTATATTGAAAAAAGCAAAGCACAAATAACGCGCACGACAAGGTAGCAACAAAATAACACCAAGTCTAACTTCCTCAATATAATTGAACCAAGAAAAGACAATTAAATCAAGTGAAAATGTATATGAACAACAAGTATATCAACCAACAAGAATTTGGCAAGGTAAAAGTAGTCAAACACACGAGACATCACAATTTACATGAAAAACCTCTTCAATGTAAAGAGTAAAAATAACGGGAACAAAGACCCTCAAAGCTCTACTAGATCAATCAACAAAAATTATAAAAATTCTCTAAATTGGTCACAAAGCAAGTGCCAAATCAAGAATAAATACAAGATTGCGCCAAAACAATTGAAAAAAGAAGAGAATTCACCCAAAAAACGAGCTATTATTTATGCCTAAAAAAATCAAAGCTACGGGACTCCAAATCCAATCTTCTCCGTTGGAACCAAGAGCCAGATGTTAAAAATTCTCATTCAAATTTGAGTACGGTCTAATGGTTAACAAGTCAGAAAATATTATTTGAAGCAGACTGCCTGAGCAGAAATTTTCTTGAGCAAAAGAACATATTTTTCTCGTTCTCAAAGTTTAAAAAACGGCTGCACCCTTATGTTTTCTCTCTTAATGTGTTTCAAACCTAAAATATGACATATATGTCTTGATATTAGTGGGCTATATGAAAAAGTGGGCTAGGTCCAAAAGGTGCCTTTTAATCCATATCGGAAGGGAAAAGCTCAAAAAATTCAACAATTCTCCCCCTCCCGATTATGTGGAGGAGACCGCCACCCCGGCAATTTAAGAAATATTGTTCAAACTTCCCTCTTACCAAAGATTTAGTCAATATGTCGGAACCATTATCATCTGTGTGAATTTTCTCAAGTTTAAGCAATTTACGATCCAATCCATCTCGAATCTAATGGTATCTCACATCAATATGTTTAGATCTACCATGGAATGTAAAACTCTTGCCAAGATGATAGCACTTTAACCATGAAATAAAGCACATACTTCTCTTGAGCAAAGCCATGTTCCCTAAAAAATCTCTTTATCGAGGGCAACTCTTTACAAGTTCACTTGTAGCAATAAGCTCAGCCTCTATGATAGATAGAGCAAAATATTTTTGCTACCTAGACTGCCAAGACACAGCTCCCTGCAAAAATATAACCTAGTAGCCTGAATTAGATTTGTGATTGTCAACATCAGATGCTATATCTGAATCAGTATAACCGTAACGAATAGGTTTTCCTATTTCAAAACACAAACTCAGAATAGAAGTGCCACAAAGATATTACATTATTCATTTTACTGCATTCCAATGCTCTCTTCCTGGATTAGAAAGAAATCGGCTAACAATACCAATAACATGAGCAGTATAGTACTTTACAAATCATTGCATACATCAAACTGCTAACAACTGAAGCACAAAGAACTTTCTTCATGTCTTCCTTCTCATCATCACCTGAAGGACACTACTTCGTGCTCAATTTGAAGAACATAACTAAAGGTGTACTGATAACCTTAGCTTTATCCATGTTGAACCTGCGAAGTACTTTCTAAATGTACTTCTCTTGTGATAACCGCAACTTCTTGGCCTCTCTGTCACGGACAATCTGCATACTAAGAATCTACTTTGCTGGTCATAAGTCGTTCATAGCAAAAGACTTGTTCAACTATTTGTTTCAACTTCTGAATCCTACAAACATTATGACTAACAAAAAGTATGTCATCAATATAAAGTAATAACATAATAAAGTATCATCAGAGAATTGTTGCACAAAATCACAATGGTCTGAAGAAGTCTTCTAAACTCCTGTTGCAGCCAATCGCACACGTAAGTATACATAGTCTTTAAGTGATAAAGTGACTGGAAGTAGGGTGTCGAATCATCGAGGACTTGTTATCAACTATTAATAAATTAGACTATCCTAATTATCTAAACAAGGATTAAATCTAAAAGCTTTTGTCTCTAAACTAATTAAAATAAAGGAAAATAAATAGTGAACTTTGAACAAAGAAAGAGTAGATTTTTATGTTATCAATGTGACGAAAATGATATAAGGTTATGGGCTATCTAACATTTTTATTGTATTCTTCTGTAACGATCCCACCGGTCGTTTTTAGCTTTAGCAAGTTGATCGGTAATTTGAGGTCTTGAGTAGCTTCACTATATATATTATGACTTGAACGTGTAGTCGGTTTTAATTTTTGAGAAGTTCGGAGTTGATTTGGAAGAATGATTCTCAATTCAAAAGCTTTAAGTTAGAAAAGTTGACCAAGGTGTTACTTTGAGTAAACAACCTTGGAATTGGGATTTGAAGGTTCCTATAGGTTCATAAGGTGATTTTGGACTTGGACGTATGTTCAGGTTGGGTATCGGATGGTCTGGGAGCGATTCAGCGCCTATTATCGAAAATTTATATTTTTGAAGGTTTGAAATTTGCTAAGTTTGACTTAGAACGGACTTTGGGGTTATTGGACTCCGGGCGGTATTCTGAGACCTTGAATAGGTTCATTTAGTTGATTGAAACTTGTGTGAAGTTTGGTCGTGATCCGGTATGTCTAAGTGTGATTCGGACTAGTTCGGTGAATTTTGAAGGTTTGAAAGTTAAAAGAACGATTTTGATTGTCGATTCATTATTTTGACGTTATTCATGCCATTTCTATCCTTTGGATAAGTTTTGATAAGGTATTAGGACTGGTTGGTATGGTTGGATGGGGTCCCTGGGGCCTCGGGGGTGATTCGGGATGGTGTCGGATCAAATTTAAGTGTTTTGTTGCTAATGGTTGCTGGTGCTGGTGTTATGCTTTGCGATCACGAGGGGATGCCTGCGATCACGATGAAGGAATTCGTGGGCTGCCATTTTGTGCTATGTGATCGCGACAGGGAAGTTTCGAATGCGAATAAGGATCTTGGATAAGGCAGCTGGTTGCATTTCGTGAACGCGAGGGAGGATCTGGCTCTCCGTTGCGAATGCGAAGCTTTGGGGTTCTGGGCCAGGCGGATTCATTGGCCTCCCCAATCATGAAGTGGAAGACGCGATCGCGTAGGAGGGAACCTTGAGGAAGGCAGCTTAAGCCTTCGCGAACGCAGCTTGGTGATCGCGAACGCGAAGTGCTGGGGGAATTGTTCAACGTGAACGTGATGGGGCCATCGCGAATGCGTAGAGGAAAACGCTGGGCTGAGCCAGTTTGGCCTTTGCGATCGCAGTAGACTATCCGCAATCGCAAAGAAGGAATCACTGGGCAAACTATATTTTATTTCGGGAGTTAGCTCATTTCTCCTACTTTTTACTTGGGTTGGACAATTTTTGGAGCTCTATGAGGGGAGACGTTCATCATCTATTGCAAAATAAGTAATTCCCACTTTGAGTCAAATACATGGATTATATATGGATTTAAACATGAAATATTATAAAAATTATGGGATTTTAGAAGAAAATCTAAAAATGGTATTTTTTGAATTTTGACCATGAAATTGGACATGGAATTGAGAATAAATTATATATTTAAGTTCGTGGTGTTATGGGTAATATTTATCTTCGAGAATTTTTGGTATCCGAGTGCGGGGGCTCGGCGGTTGACTTTATTGACTTTTCGAGTGGAGTTGACAAATTATTTTTAAATGTTAAATTACGAGTCTTTGATTTTATTTTGATTGTTTTCACGTTCTTTGACTAGTTTTGGATCGGTTGGCATTGGTTTGAGGTGTTAGCGAGGCATTGGAGCAGGTTCGAATTTTGGAGCGAGGTAAGTCTCCTGTCTAACCTTGTGAGGGGAAATTTATCCCGTAGATGTTATATTTTCTATGTGCTACATGTTGTGGGAGCTACACATGTATGAGGTGATGAGTGTCCGCGCGTATGCTAGAATTCCTGATTAGGTCGGGGGGTAGATTTAAACTCACTCCATGCTTTAATTGTATTATTTGAGTTATCCTTTCCTATTTACATGCCTTAATTATCATATTTAGCCTGAGACTGGATTTGTATAGAGTATCGAACCTTATTATCTTAAATACTAGACGAGTTACTTGGTTAGTCGTAGAACTTTATACTTTCGTATATGGATTTATCCCGCGTTGTACAAAATTATCTGAAAAGTTTCTTAAATTTTATAACTAACACATATATTAGTGAGTGGGATAGTGACCTGTTACGTTTCACTATTCCTATGGGGTCGGGCTGAATGCCTCAGCAGTACTATTATGAATCAGGTCGTACGACCTCGGTAGTATTATGAGATGTGACCATTTATCTGGTGTTGATCATTATGTCTTCCATCTGAGAAAGTATCCGGTATTTGAGGACTTCGTATTTACTCTTCAGTTGAGGATCGTATTATGTAACTATATCTGTTTCACTGTTTTACTTTCCATGACTCATACCTGTCTACTTTTATTGTACTTAATATATTGGACCACTTGTAAGTGTCGATGTCGACTTCTCGTCACTACTTCTTCGGGTTTAGGCTAGATACTTACTAGGTACGTGTTAATTTACGTACTAGTACTATACTTTTGCACCAATTGTGCATGTGTTGAGACATGTTCATTTGGTGGTCATCTTGGCGCATAGCGCAGCTGCTAAGGGACTTTATGCTGAACGACATTTCGTGAGACTGGATAAGTTCGAACTTGGTGGAATTCTTATTTGTATTGCGTCGTTGTCGTCCTTATTTGACTGCACTAAGTCTCGTCAATATGTTGGTCTTCAATTTGTTTACCTTTGGGAGCACGGTGTTACGAAGGAGTACCTAAGAAGCGTTTATTTGAGATGTCAGTGTATTGCGACTTCAGGGTCTGATCGGTGTTTCTAGTGTTGATGGCTCGAGGGAGATGATCCTTAAGGAGGCTTAGAGTTGATGGCATTCTATTTGTTCGGATGCTACTGAGATGGATCATGATTGAGGCAGTATCATTGGGGGCGAAGATCCTGTTGGAAATAGCTATATAATTCACTACTGGAAAACGCGCCTATGGCAACAGTTCCAAAATCGTTGCAATAGGTATTAAAACCGTTGCAATATACCTATTAAAACGGTTTAGGGTCCGTTTCATCAAATCGCGTGCCTAGAGATCTATTGTAACGGTTTTCAGCAACAGTTGTAAATCTGTTGCAATAGCCTAGTCTACTACAGCGGTTTTCCTTTTATCTACTGTAATAGTCAATTTTAATCAAATGCAGCGGTTTTGAACCGTTGCAATATCATTTTATGCCATGTCTATTGAGGCTTATGTAACGGTTTTACGGTGATAATGCAACAATTTTAATTGATATCACAACACTTTAAATTACGTACTGCGATGGTTGTTAAGATCAAGTTCAAAGCTTTCTTAAAGCTATTGCAATGATTGTTATGATCAAGTGCAACGCTTTCTGAAACCTATCGCAACTGTTCATATAAATTATATTATACCCTTTTATTTGATTATAACTTATAAAGTAAATAATATAATAAAAATTTATCTAAACCACAAAAAGAAACTATTCATAAACACAATCATAATAAAAATTCTCCAACTACTAATATCTAAAAAAATAAAATATACAATATTATTTGACAATTCAAGAGTTACAATACATAAGTTTGCAAAATACTTAAAAATAAAAGATTCCTAGAACATTTGAAGTCTTAACAACAATTTTCAGTATAGTGAAATAATGTCTTCACTTCTTTCGTTAATCCTTTGTTTATTTGCTCCACCTACAAAATATCATAAATAAATAATTCAGCAAAATTTTACAAAAGCGATCATTAAAACTTAACAAAAAACTGGTTGGAGCTCAGAGCCAGCTAAGAAATATTAGTTTGCTAGGAATAACACAGAATGCCAACTGGAGTAAAATACAGCTCCAACAAAATTTAGAAAGCTTCATAGAAATATTAACTGGAGCAACAAAGCACACCAGCTCAAAGCTCAATATGATACAAAATGATATCACACCAGATGGCACAAAAAGGACATGAACAGCAGCAAGTGAAATACCTCCATACCACCATAAAAATGATATGAAACATTGCGCCAGATGAAAAAAAGGAGATAAATTGCAGCAAGTACAATACCTCCAGAACCAACCTAAAAAGGATACGAACATAACACCAGAAGGCATAAAAGGACTTGAAAGACAGCTAGTAAAGCACATCCTGAACCAGCCTAAAAATTATATAAAATACTACACAAAATGACACAAAAATAACATGAACAGCAGCAAGTAAAAGACCTCCAAAATCAGACTAAAAATCTTACCATTAGTTATCTATTGAAGTTTTGGTTTGTTCATATGTGATAATTAACCAACATTCTTCAAACCTTTTAGCAGTCGTGAAAAAAGCCACAAACACACAATGTGGAGATAAGGTATAACTTCTCAACTATCAAATAAATAGTTGCAAAAGTATCAGCAAGGGGTTCTGCAAAATAATAAAAGGAAGGGAGGGACACACAATGTCATAAGAAAGCAGTGACCAGCTTTACTTTGGAGACTTCATTAACAGAGAGCAAGAATTGAATACAAGTATGAAGAGACTTGATTAACATAGAACAAGTCAGCAACCATCTCTCCTCATAATTACTATTACAATATTTTTATTTTCAAAAATGCAACGGACACTTAATTAAATAGAGTTAGTTTTTAAATTTTTATTTTTTTGCACACAGGAATTTAGTTTTGTTTTTAACTAAATTCCAGGTGTATAAAAGTTACTACTTCCTGGAAATACTTAGTGCAACATACTCGATAAGCGTGAATCTTGAAATTGCATTCTCTGCACAAAGAAATTTAGTATTCTCACTAAATGCCAAAAACCATATTATAAAGAAAACTAAGTTGATGTTGAAAAATGCATAGTATCTCATCCATTTAACTTTTGTCCACTTATCAAGTGAAAATTATACAAGTGAGTTGAAGCTCATTTCGTAAATACAACAAATATACTGATTGCCAGTATATATGAGATGCATTCATGAATCGGGCCATACGACCACGACAATGTATGTATATGAATTTATAGATCGGACCGTACGATCTCGGCATAACTCATGAGTAATATCGCTAGGAGTCCAAATATTAATGAGATTTCCTTTCTTATTGAGACTTGGCATTATATGATACTCCTTATTGTAATGATTTATCCGACCACTAATAAGTGTCGATGTTGACCCCTCGTCACTACTTTTCCGGGGTTAGGCTAGATACTTACTGAGTACGCATTGATTTACGTACTCATGCTACACTTCTGCAATGATTGTACATGTATATTTTAGTGGTCATTTGGGCTCATGGGCGCATCTGTTGAGGGGAATTTGCGGTGAGATGCATTCCTTGTTACAATCTGCAGTACACAGAGTCTCCATCGTATTCATTTACTTTGTCCTGTCTATTTTACATTCCTAACAGACGATTAGTATTGTACTTCCTAATAGATGCTCCTGCATTTGTGGCACCTGGTTTTGAGAGTTTCTAGTAGATGTTATGATTTGCTTAATATTGTCGTCATTTCCTTTTCATGTTTAATTAATATTTTTTTTATCGCCATAGTTTTCTCTGAATTGATTTTCTTTATTTAATAAAACTCATAATTTCAAAAGTAATAAAATGAATAATTAAGTTGACAATTCCCCGTTAGCTTACCTAACGGAGACGTTGGTCGCCATCACAGCCTATAGTGGAAATTGAGTCGTGACAGCTTGGTATCAGAGAACTGGGTTCACTTAGGTCTCACGAGACATGAGCAAGTCTATTAGAGTCTTTCGGATTGGAGAAGTCCGTACTTATCTTCGAGAGGCTACAAGGCTGTTAGGAGAATTTTCCTTCGTGATTCCTCATCGTACGGTTTGATTTCATTGAAGCTTATGTCTTGATTTCCTTCCTACTTATTCTTATACGATGTTGAGCACTTGTTATCAATTGAGTCATCGAGAAGTTGTAGTGGTGCTGCAGATGTGGTACAAGATATTTTCTCTGCGTATTCGGGCAGACTATTATCGTCGCCTTATGGAAGGGTGTTCTGTCATTTCAGCCCAGTGTTAGTGTTGCCTACGGTTTTGAGGATATGCACAAAGTATTGTGATGTCCATGCGTTGTTATCACACAGTGCTGATGTAAATGGTAGGGTTCTTAATTATGTGTTGCAGTTTAGTGAATGAATCGAGAGGAGGATTACTCGGTTCATGGTTTAGAGATTCCGCATTTAATCCCATCACAGGGAGTAACGAGATTGGATATTTACGGACTTCATGGAATTCTTGTTTGTGTTGCGGCGTTATCGTCCTTGTTTGGAATTAAGGCTCGCAGTATGATGATCTTTATTTGTTTGCCTTTAGGGCACGGTGCTATGAAATGGTATCTAAAAAGCGGTTATCGGAGGTGATGGTGTCTTACTATTTTGGAGTCGAATCGGTGTTTCCAGTGTTGATGGTTCGAGGGAGATGATATTTGAGGAGGCTTAGAGTTGATAGAATTATATTTGTTCGGGTGCTACGGAGATGGATCGTAACCATTAATGACTCTCCACACTCTCTCCCTTTAAGTAGGAAGCAAGATAACTGCATGGCGAGCTAAATCCACGAATCTGGTCTCATACTGGGTAACAGTCATGCTACCCTACTAAAGGCACTCAAACTGCTTGCGTTACTCCTCCCTCAAAGTGAAAAGAATGAACTTCTCCAAAAATAGTTGCGAAAACTGATCCCAAGTGAGTGGCGGTGAACCTACTGGTTGCCTCGGTTATAATCCTGCTACCACCTCTTGGCAAAACCGGTTATCTAAGATACTACCAAGTCAACTCCATTGGACTCCACAATACCCATATTGCGCACCACCTCGTGGCAACAATCCAAATAATCATGTGGGTCCTCAGAAGGTGTACCACCAAAATGGACTGGAAAGAGCTTTGTGAACTTATTCGATCTCATCAATCACTTACAAGACATTGTGGGCCTCTCCCCTGTCTGTGTAGCAATAATAGGCTGAACCACTCCCAGCTGCTGGTACCGCCGAAATTTGATATATGGGATCCATTTGCTCCAAAGTGTGGGTAGCGGGAGTTTTGGCTCCTCCCCTATCTTAAGAGACGTCTGGTGCCATAGGAAATACTCCAACCTGGGCCACACTCTCCATAAGGCCCACCAAACGGACTAGAGCGGCCTGAAGTACGGAAGTGGCAATGGACCCCTCCGGGACCTGAGTTGGACCAACTAGTATAGTTTGAACAGGGATCTCCTCCTCCTGCTCGATCTGAGGCTCTGCAATAGGTGCCGCTGCACGTGCTCTAGGCTGAGGTCTGCCTCGACCCCTACCTCGGCTCCGACCCCTACACCTGGTAGTGGCTGCAACAGGGGGCTCCGACTCCTACCCGACTGTAGATGTTGTACGTGTTCTCACCTTCTGCGAGAGAACAAGAATAGAATGGTTCAAACTTCAGTAATAGAATAAAGTCGCACGACAGAGAAAGAGAAAAGTGAAATTTTCCTATAGCTCTATAGCCTCTAGAAGATAAGTACAGATGTTTCTGTACCGATCCTCCAGACTCTACTAAGCTTGCTCATGACTCGTGAGACCTAGGCAACCTAATGCTCTGATACCAACTTGTTACGACCCAGAATCCCAACCTTGGAGCCGTGATGGCGCGTAACATTTCATTTGCTAGGCAAGTCAAAGTTAGCTAATTACTTATCCAGTTTTAACAATTTAAAACAAAATATTAATAATAGTAAAATGTGATAGTCTAAAATAGATATGATAAATACCATGTAGCGTAAACTAACATATCCCAAAAATCTGGAGTTACGAATACATGAGCATTCTAGAATTCTAGAGATAAAGTCTGAATGAAATACAACTGTTTGAAATAAGAAAACAGTAAAAATAGGATAGAAAGGGATTTCAGGGACTGCGAACGCAAGCAACTCTACCTCAAGTCTCCCAAAAGTGGTTGAATCTGCGTAGTCTCCGCTACGCGCCGCTGTGACCAACACCAGTATCTACAAAAGAAGTGCAGAAGTGTAACATGAGTACAACCGAACCCATGTGCTCTGTAAGTGCCGAGCCTAACCTCGACGAAGTAGTGACGAGGTTATGACAAGACACTCATAATAAACTAGTACGAAGCAATAATAACAGAAACAAGAATAATAAAAATAAAACAGTAAAGCCAAACTACTGGACCCGTAAGTCAACTATCAAACGGGCACCACAGTAACAAAATCTCAAACCTCATATCATAATACTGAGTACAATCTCTACAACCACAAACAACTTATAACACATCAAATCTGTTGTGGCACGCAACCCAATCTTACCATACTATCATCTATTCATATCACATTCCGTCCTTCTTTCTCTGTATCATATCATATCATTTTAATACTGTTGCAACGTGCAACCCGATCCCACCATATAAAATTATATCAATATTGTTGCGGCGCACACCCGATCTCATAACATCAATTTATCAACATAAACAACTCAACACCAATATTTCTGTAATATCAACACAAAGAGAAACAACATATGTGGAACAGTAAGAAACTACCGAAACAAACGGAGAATAAACAATGCTTCAAAAATCCAAACCTTGGCAAAACAATAATACCAAAATAGCTAAATGGCATAAACGGAATAACATAATAAAGTATCTCAAGTAATATAAGAACGGTAAAAGCAAGTAGAACATGAGACAACAAAAATATACAAGTTATACAATTATAAGCAAATAATAATTAAATAGCAACTAATAAGTAAAGCATAAATGTCAGGTAAGAACATATAACAATTAAAGCATATACAAGAGATAACGTGGAACAAATGAAGACATGAAAATAAATAGCCCAACCCTACATGCTAAATCTCATGACGGCGCATATACACTCGTCACATTGCATATACGTTGATTCCCCACATAATTCACATAGCAAATAGACCAACAAGTTCTAATTCCATTAAGTCAAGGTTAGACACAACACTTACCTCTTTTCGCAATTAAATCAACCCTCAACCACGACCATTCCTTTAGAATTAGCCTTCAAAACGGTCAAATCTAACCAAATATTGTTCAAATAATTCAAAATAAGCTTTAGAAACTACCCATGAGTGAAAAAGATTTGATCTTTAATGAAATTGGAAAAGGTCAACAAAATTCTACTCAGTGCTTGCTTGGTCAAAACCAGAGATTCGACCAAAACTCGATTACCCATTCACTCCCGAGCATTGTTATGTGATTTATTTTGAAATCCGACCTCAATTTGAGGTCTAAATCTCTATTTTATAAAATCTCTAATTTCTACCCAAATCCCTAATTTCTACCATGAAAATCCTAGATTAAAGATTAAAATCAATGGGTGATTATGAAAATATAACAAAATAAGTTAAAATTTACTAACCAATAAAGTGGGGATGAAAATCCTCTTCAAAATCGCCTCTAGGCCGAGCTCTAACTTTAAAATAGTGAAAAATGGTTCAAACCCCGGCTTTCAGCTCTTTTAATACCTGGGCGTCAGGTGCTCTTCATGTTCGCGAAGCACCTGACGCATTCGCGAGGTACTCTTCACATTTGCGAAGGCTTAATTCCCCGATTGTCTTCGCGTTCGCGAGCCAAGTTCCACGTTCCTGAATAGTAACCACCTTCCTTCCCCTAGATAACCACAACGCATCACGTTCGCGAGTCTTAGGTCGCGTTCTCGAAGGGTAAGTCCTCCTTTGCTTCGCGTTCGCGACCCGGTCTCTGCGTTTGCGATGAACAACCAGCCCTAGCCCTAGCCCCAAAATTCCCCTTCGCGATCACGAGAGAAGCTTCACGATCGTGAAACACAATACACCAGACACCAGAAACAGCTGTTGCATAAGTTCAAAATGATCCAACCTATTCGAAACTCACCCGAACCCCTCGGGATCTAAACCAAACATGCACACAAGTGTAATAACATCATACGAATTCGATCGCGTGATCAGAATACCAAAATAACATCTAGAATCATGAATCGGACATCAAAACGCATGAAATTCAAAAGGAAACTCAATAACCTCTAAAATCACAACCAAGCATCCAAATCCTATCAAACTAACTCCGAATTGCACCAAATTTTGCAGACAAGTTTGAAATAGCAAAACAGACCTTATATCAAGTTCCAAAACCAAAATCTGAACCCGATTGCCATAAAGTCAACCTACGGTCAAACTTAAACAATTTTCAAAAATTCAAACTGCTAACTTTGGAAAAACAAGTCAAATCAACCTAGAGATCTCCAAATTTAATTTCAGGTATACGCGCAAATTCAAAATTATAATACGAATATATTGGAGTCATCAAAATACCGATCCGGGCCAATTACCCAAAATATTAATCATGGTCAACTCAAGTTATTTTGAAAGCCAAAATCATATTTTCTTCAAATTTTTACGTAAAAACTTTCCGAGAAAAGACACGTACCACGCACACAAATCAAGAGATATCAAATGAAGCTACGGAAGGTCTTGAAATATATAAATAAGGGCTAGTACTCAAAAAGACCTATCAGGTCGTCACATTTTACCTCTGTCATTCTAACTTCTGAAGTTACTCCCCTCCCCCCTCCCCCCCCC
>MCJB01042359.1:21064-55951 GCA_002018475.1 Nicotiana obtusifolia
TTTAGTACACCATAACATCAGAGTGTGAAGCTGAAGAAGATGAAGCTTGGGATCTTCTTCTCATCTCTTTGTTTAATACATTCCTCTTAGCATATTCCATAGTTACAACACCACTGGGAGCAAAATTAGTCAAAGAAACCCGAAGCTTCCCAAGAGTCAGACAAAGTATTCAACAACAAAGTCCATGTATTTCTTCATCAAATCTTACACTTATTCTAGACAGCTACTCAATGATATCTGAAAATTATTTATATGATCAAAAATTAGACTGCCTTCATTGTATCGAATATTCATCAATTGTGTCAGCATGAACAACTTATTATTTTCAGTCTTTGAAGCATAAAGTGTCTCGAGCTTTTCCCACAAACTTCTAGAATGTGTTTCATTCACAGTATGATTTTGAATCTTATATTCAACATATTGTCTAGTATAACCACAAACTTGTAAATGATCAAATTCTCATCTATCGTCAGACTGAGATTCAGGATTGTTTGAAGCCAACACGGGTATATCTATTTTCTTGACAAATAGAAGATCTCTCATTTTGTCTTTTCAAATGTGATAATTACTGCCATTTAAACATAGCATGTTGCTCATATTTGCCTCCATCATTCAAATAGAAATATGACTAATCAATATAACTACAAGCTCCGATACCACTTATTAAGATCTAAATAATCAGGTGCCATACGGAAGCTAGTAAAACAAACCTTGAACGACGATAAATTAAACAACAAAAGAGAAATATATATCAAAAGAGACACAATTATTTAACGTCGTTCGGTCAATTGACCGACGTCTATAGGCAAAGATGAACAATCCACTATATAAAAGAGAGTACAAAATACTGAGAGAACAACCTCACAAAGAGGCACAAACAAACGCAAGCTAACACTTGTCCAAATTTCCCCCTTAAACAAAACTCAAAAACGCCTTACAACTACATTGTGGAGGCTACTAAATAAGAAGGAAGAATCCTCAATTTATAAAGGTCCAAGATATTTTTGCCTAAAAAAAAGGACTAACCAAAATATGAAAGAATTATTTTTTTCTTTTTTTAAAAGGTAAAATTAATTATGGGAAAAGATCATGTTAATACCTAATTAAGAAGAAGGAGGTAAGAATAATAAAACTGAAAAGAAGACTTTTGCTTGAAATCAAGTGTGTGGAACGAAACAAGAATGGTAACCTTTAGAAGCCCTTGTCTTGGATAGGTTCTATTATGTATTCACTCTCCACGTTGGTTTTGGTTTAGTACCAGGGATATAATAAATTATGCATCCATAAGCATATATATACTTACCACTGGCTAAAAAGCAAGGAATCTCCCGATTTAAAGAAGCCACCTTCTGTATATAAAATCTTTAAAAATATCTTTACTTGAACATTATTAATAGAATCCGCAATTATTTACTATTACAGGATTCATCAAAATCTCACTTGAAAGGCTAGTCTTGATCTAGTCAATTTCTTGAATGAAACATTATGCTTAGATGTAACATTTCTGGCTCTGTCGTCCACTGTTAAGGAAAATAAAAGTATATTTTCCTCGCCTTCTTTTTGCCCATGATCTTGTACAACTTCATTCATCTGGTGAAAATAAGACAAAGTAAGGCAAGCGTTGTTTATTGTGTTAGTGGCGTAAATTTGAAAGAGTAATACGTCAGAAATCTGTACGTGTCAAAAAATTACTTTTAACCTAAAAATATATATTAATTGTTAAATTTATTTTATTATTTAAATTTGCATCGAATCGGCCAAAAATTTACTGACTCGCAAACCCTTAAATTCAAACGCGTCCTTGATTTTTCAATTTACGACCATGTGTTTTTCGACTAGACCTTTTTTGGTCGGTAATCCGTCGGAAAAGGTAGATTTTCGATCGACTTGCGACCGTTTTGACGGTTGAAAATTTGTCCGTTCCTAGTAGTGATACAAATCAAGTGTCAAGTGTGCACTACATTAGACAAAGGAATACCATATTATAAGCACACAAAAAATACAACAAAAGTGATAACCTGACATCCTAATGCCACCATGAACAACTAAGAACCAAAAATATAAGTTTTTACTAATCCTATTGCCACCATCATTTTCGATCTCTCTCTAAATGAATAAAATATGTTAAGACGTCTCAGAATTCTAGGTTCCTTATTTTTATATGAAGGGTTTAACGAGTTATCGGTTCATGAACTTTTTTAAAAATAATTTATTTTTTTTTAATCCAGTGGCTTTCCATTAAATGGATGGTATTTTTAAAAAGTTTTGTTAACAATAAGCATAGATATGACCCGATAGTCTAACGAAGAATAGATGTAAACAATATACGAAAGTAGAGAGGTATATTTGACCCCTTTTCCAAATCTTTTTAGTGTTTTCCACGATAAAATATCGAAATGGTACTTAAGGAATTTGGTTTTTTAAGCCCTTGATATATGCCATGTAACTAAACAATCTTCAATGCAATACAAAAAGTGAAGACTTCTAATTTAAAATCGTAAAATTAAAGTTAGAGTGACGTAAAGGTCTAAAATAATTAGTTAAATATACTCCTAAGTAATTTTAATTCATTAAATTTGTCAATAGTGAGCACTTTTAGTCATAGCCAAATATTTAACAAATGATAGTTGTTAGTTTTTCGTGAATTGTGATAAAAAAAATTTTAACTAAAACTCGCATATAGAAGTGAGTTGAGGCTATCGGAAATAACATTTCTATCCACCAAGATAGGAATAAGACTGCATACATCTTATCCTTTCCAGACCTTGCTTATGGGAGTACACTGGATTGTTGTTGTTGTTAGAGTCCGGAACCCAAATAGTGTCTAATTAGACTTAAGCGATCAAACAATGACAAAAAAAAAAAAAAGGAACAAAAATATGTATAACGCATTAATTAAATGTGCTATGTCCCTTTTTGTAACGAACGGCATTAACGTCCATCTCCTTCTTTCTTTTTTTCTGAAATACACATGGCGCACGGAAAGCAAATAAAATGAATTTAATGTACTAAAGGCTGGGGTTTAAAGTTGATATTGCCCTTGAGTTCCAAGGTTCTCGATTCCTGCCACCAACAAAATTTAGTTTTTCTATTTATTTTTCATTTTTCATTTCTTTTTATTATTTGGTTTAAGTATTTAGATATAAAAGCTTTAATATTTATAATTACTTTTCAATGTAATTAAAATAATTTAATATTTGTTAGAAAGTTATGATTTTTGTATTTATTCAAAGTAAAAAAAAACCCTTTTATTATTTTGATTAATAAAATTCATATAGAGCAAATATAACTAAAATTTTAATAATTAAATTTAAAAAGAAAACTATTAAAAAAATAAAAGAATTCCAAGCAATAGATTAAACTGTATATATTATTCTCTTATGGAAATTTTAACTATAAAATAAAACTCATAATTCTAATTTGAAAATAAAAAGAGAAAAATAATAATTTTGTTTTGCATATAATACAAAATAACAACTATTAAAAATATCGGTAGATTTTTTTAACAAATTAACAAAAGGCTTCTCTTTTTTTTTTCTTCCTTTGAATGAATTCAAAAATCATAATTTTCTAATAAATATTAAATTATTTAAATTACATTGAAAAGTAATTATAAAATTAAAGTATTTATATCTAAATACTTAAACCAAATAATAAAAAGAAATGAAAAATAAAAAAGAAATAGAAAATCATTATTTTGTTGGTGGTTGGACCCCAGAGGTCCAAGTTTCGATTCCAACCACCAACAAAATTATGATTTTCTATTTCTTTTTCATTTTTTTTTTCATTATTTGGTTTAAGTATTTATGATTTTGAATTTATTCAAAGTAAAAAAAAAAGCCTTTTATTATTTTGATTAATAAAATTCATATATTGTAAATATTACTAAAATTTTAATAATTAAATTTAAAAAGAAAATATTAAAAAAAATAAAAGAATTCCAAGAAATAGATTAAACTGTATATATTATTCTCTTATGGAAATTTTAACTATAAAATAAAACTCAAAATTCTATTTTGAAAATAAAAAGAGAAAAATAATAATTTTTTTTTGCATATAATACAAAATAACAACTATTAAAAATATCGGTAGAATTTTTAACGAATTAATAAAAGGCTTCTCTTTTTTATTTTCCTTTCAATGAATTCAAAAATCATAATTTTCTAATAAATATTAAATTATTTAAATTACATTAAAAAATAATTATAAAATTAAAGTATTTATATCTAAATACTTAAACCAAATAATGAAAAGAAATGAAAAATGAAAAAGAAGTAGAAAATCATAATTTTGTTGGTGGTTAGAATCGAAACTTGGACCTCAAGACCGAAACAAGCTTTAAATCTAAATAATTAACCATTGCACCTCCCAGCAGTATGCTTCTCTTTTTATATGTTAAATCCTATTTATCTGGTTTCCCTGCGGCATGTGTACACAGAAACAAAGAGGCCATAGCGCATTTAATTAATGTGTTATACCTATTTTTGTTTCCCTTTTTTTTTCTGCCACAATTTGGTCGCTTGAGTCTAATTAGACACTATTTGAATTTTGGTTTGTTGTTATTATTATTTTCTGTCACATATATAAGTGTACTTTTGCTATTTCAATTTTTTTTGTGTCAGGCGCAATTTTTAAGGTACAGCTTCCGCTATAATTGATCTACTTCTACTGTTCCGTGTAGTTTTTTATTTTGCAATTTTGGATGGGACTTTCCTGATATTTTTTGTTAAAAAGTTTTCTTTATACAGTATTTGTTAAAGAAGAGTTAGTATATTTGATGAAGAGCAAAATTATTTGCCTTGACAAACTTAAAGAATCAAAATTGCTCAAAAATATATTTGAGAGACTATTTTAGACCTATATCTAGGATAGGAGGGATCATCTGTCATTTTCTCGATCAAAATCCCTAAACCTACCCAAAAATAAACAAAAAAAATTAACTGCGAAATATAAACAAGATGCAACCAAATTCCATCGGTCAAATCATTGTTCAATAAAGGAGAAGTGAATATGAATCAAAGTTCGCCAATGTAATCGGCACCCTTGATTTCGTCAACTCACCAAGTCCAGGTGTGTCTTCTTCTCCATATTCCCGCAACAGAATTTCGTATGTTTTGTCCCATTTTTATATGCTTTTCTGGACCAAATTAAGATTTTGACGACTTCCTGATTCTTTAATCATAATCTTATACCATTTCAATGAAATTCAGACTCATCTTAACCGCATTGTGATTCTTTATCGAGTGTATGATTCTTGTGACAAGCAGAGAACTATCAGTAATGTTTGTTGATTACCAAATATTACTGATAGTTACTGCTGCGAATAATTGAGATTAGTCATACGCTTTAATAAAACCTAGCAGCCGTGTGATTAAGAGAAACAATCAGTCCTGGTTCTTAATTTAAGGACCATTGTGCTGATATGTTGTATGCGGGTAAAATCGGAGCTAATAAGCACCCCGATTTTCCGGTGGGGCAAACGAAGCAAGGACATAACTACGTGGAATTGGAATCGAAGCTAGGAACCTCTCATGCTAAGGCCCGAACAAAGCGCTTACCACCGGAGCCATCGAAACCATGATCCGGTTCGAGCTTCAAGACCTCGGAAAAGCATTACCAAACGATTGCACACGACTAACGAAGGGTCGTGATATCCGCGCCCGACCGGATATCATGGCGCGTATCTTGGCTCGTATCGGCAGCAGATCAGGGATTAACGAAAAAGAAGATATTACCTTTTTTTAGAATTTTACTAGGGATGAAACTCTCCTACTATATAAAGGAGATGATTTTTATTTAATGAGGGCACTGTAACACGCATATCAAGGCAATATAAACTTGTTTTCTCTGCTTCTAAGTTATTCAAAGTTCTTATTTTGGCTCATAGTTCTTCATAAGTATTTGGTCTCGAATCGAGGCAGAATAATCACTAAGCTCAAATTCGAGCTCGGACGTAACATCATAACTGGTTTGGTTATTTATTCTATTTTTAATTCACTTATCTAACATTATTGATCACTTGTATTGAATTAATCCCTATATCCTTAAAATCGCGTATAAATTCATTGTTATCCATTTTCGAGGGTAAACAGTTTAGCGCCCATCGTGGGGCTAAGGATAATAGTAGTGGTTTGATACAAATTTTCATAACACACCTTATTTTATGCTTGTTCTTTAAGATTTTAATTTAAGGTCAGCTTGAAAAATGTCAAACTCTCGGTCTGCTCACTTAAACTTGATGCTAAGTCTGGACATCATGGCGAAAACAACAATATGGTACTTAGCAATGAGGTGGTCCTTGCTGATCCCAACGGAGTCCCAGTTGCAGACCCTGTCGATGCTAATTCACATGTGGCCATCGACACCAACCTGCCTACCGGCCCTGAGAATAGTATTCGTGGAGGAGCCCGACCAACGGCTCGAGAGGCGCCCGAAGGCGTAGGCGACAAGGTTAGTCTACAGTTGATATTCGAAATGTTACAAGCCCAACAAGCACCGATAGCGTAGCTGCAAAATCAAAGCCGCGCCCCCAGTAGAGTTGAGCCTGATCCATCCTGGGAAAGCACCCGAAGAAATAAGCAGGTCACAGAAAGGCCGGATGAAACTAAGAACGGTATCAGCTCTGAAGTAATGAAAATGCTCGAGGCATTAACCAAACGGGTGGAGTTAGGTGAAAGAAAATTGAAGCGAACGACAAGAAAGTAGAGACGTACAATTCCTGGGTTGATCAAATCCCAGGAGCGCCTCCGATATTGAAAGGTCTGGACTCCAAGAAATTTGTCCAAAAGCCTTTTCCTCCGAACGCGGCACCGAAGCTAATCCCGAAGAAGTTTCGTATGCCCGAGATTCCGAAATATAACGGAACCACGGATCCAAATGAGCACGTGACCTCCTACACGTGTGCCGTTAAGGGGAACGATTTAGAAGATGACGAAATCGAGTCGATTTTGCTTAAGAAATTCGGAGAAACTATGTCAAAAGGAGCAGTGATATGGTATCACAATTTACCCCCGAATTCTATTGATTCGTCTGCTATGCTTGCAGATGCTTTTGTGAAAGCGCATGTCGGGGCCATCAAGGTCGAGACCAGAAAATCGGATCTTTTCAAGGTAAAGCGAAGAGACAACGAAATGCTCAAGGAGTTCGTATCAAGGTTTCAAATGAAACAGATGGACTTGCCTTCGGTTGCGGATGATTGGGCCGTTCAGGTGTTCACTCAAGGACTTAACCCGAAGCTCCTTGGCTTCACAGCAGGTAAAATAAGATTTGGTACAGTACCCGGCGGTAAGTTCGGCTGACGTCCACAACAGGTACCAGTAAAAAATCAGAGTCGAGGATGATCAGCTCGGGGCCTCTTCTGGGTTCGTTTATCCCATCAGAACCAATGACAAGTCTAGGAAAGTCATCAATCATGAGCCGAGACCGAGCAGAGATGTGTACCAACCGTATAGTGGAGATCGAAGGGGTAACAGATCTGGGCGTCACCCAACGAGGAACGAGAAGAGGAGAGATCGAGGCCACAGTGGCTGGGGACTGATGAGCAAAAACGGTTTCGATAAGCCACTCGAGGCGAGGGAGGCACCAAGGTTATTGGAATATAACTTCAATGTCGATACTGCCAGCATCGTATCTGATATCAGGCACATCAAGGATGCCAAGTGGCCTCGACCATTGCAGTCCAACCCTACCCAGAGAGACCCTAACTTGATGTGTAAGTATCATGGCACTCATGGCCACATGACCGAGCCTACAATTAAGAGAAGAAGTGGCCCGATTATTCAACAACGGGCATCTCTGGGAATTTCTGAGCGATCGAGCCAAAAATCACTTTAGCAACAGGGTCTCCAACAAACAGATCGAACAAGAAGAACCTCAGCACGTCATCAACATAATCATTTGAAGTGGTCGATGTCCCCTAGGGACCAATGATAAAGCGTACTAAATTGTCCATCACAAGGGAAAAATGAACTCGAGATTATATTCCGGAGGGAACCATTTTGTTCAACGATGAGGATGCCGAAGGCATTGTGTAACCGCATAATGATGCGTTGGTAATATCTGTACTTATAAATAAATCTCGAGTTAAGCGTGTGTTGATTGATCCAGGTAGCTCAGCCAACATCATTGGTCGTAAAGCAGTTGGGTTTGCAAGACCAAATAGTGCCGGCAGTCGGGGTGTTGAACGGATTTAACATGGCATGCGAAACCACTAAAGGGGAGATAACTCTACCGGTAAACACCGCCGGGACCATCCAGGAAGCAAAGTTCTATGTGATTGAGGGGGATATAGATATAACAACCTATTCGGAAGACCATGGGTTCACAACATGAGGGCGGTACCTTCGACCTTGCACCAAGCATTGAAGTTCCCTACATCAGGAGGATCAAGACAGTGTATAGTCGGCTGCAAAGGAGATGTTCACAGTCGATAAAGTATTCCCGGTACTTGCCGTCTCGACAATAAAAAGCATGGAGCCGACCAGAAAGGCCGAAGCTAAATAGCAATCATAGATGCCGGTCCCGGTCGGATCGGAGGGATGAGGAGTTGATGAGGAAGACGAATACGGAATTTTGAGATCAGTCACAGCCCCTGATGATACCGACGCCACCAAATCGGCGGTCGAAGAGCTGGAGCAAGTCATATTAACGAACACCTACCGGATCGAAAGGTATACCTGGGCACGGAGTTAACCCTCGAGCTAAAGAAAAAATTCATTAGTTTCCCTAAGACTAACATATCTTGTTTCGCCTGGTCCCATCTTGATATGACAGGGATCCCGCCGGAGATATAAGCTGAGTTTGGATCCAAAGTTCCACCCGGTGAAACAAAAAAGGAGGCCTCAGTCCGAAGTCAAGCATGCATTCATCAAAGATGAGATATCTAAACTCCTTAAAATAGGTTCTATTCGAGAAGTTAAATACTCGGATTGATTAGCTAACGTAGTGGTAGTACCTAAAAAAGGAAATAAATTAAGAATGTGCGTAGATTATAAAGATCTGAACAAGGCATGCCCTAAGGATTCTTTTCCTTTGCCTAACATCGATCGGATGATCGATGCAACAGTCGGGCACGAGATACTCAGCTTTCTCGATACCTATTCCAGGTACAACAAAATCCGGATGGACCCCGGCGATCAAGAAAAGACTTCTTTCATCACTAAATTCGGCACTTATTGTTATAATGTAATGCCATTCGGGTTAAAAAACGCCGAAGCCACTTATTAATGCTTAGTAAACACGATGTTCGAAGAACAGATAGGAACATCAATGGAGGTTTGTATTGACGACATGTTAGTCAAATCTCTGCGAGCAGAGGATCATTTGAAATATTTGCAGGAAACCTTCGACATATTAAAGAGATACAATATGAAGCTGAACCCAAAAAAATGCGCATTCGGGGTCGGATCCAGAAAATTCCTCGGGTTCATGGTGTCCAATCGAGGGATCGAGATCAATCCCAATAAAATCAAAGCTATAGAAGACATCACCATGGTGGACAGTGTCTAGGTCGTTCAGAGGCTAACCGGGTGTATAGCCGCCCTGGGTCGGTTTATATCGAGGTCCTCGGACAAAAACCATCGGTTCCAAAGCTTGTTGGAACCCGGAGTGCCAACAAGCTTTGGAAGAACTCAAACAATACCTTTCGAGTCCACCCCTGCTCCATACTCCGAAGGCGGATGTGCAGCTGTACCTTTACTTGGCAGTATCCGAGGTGGCTGTAAGTGGAGGCTTAGTCCCGGAAGAGGAAGGTATGCAATTTTCTATTTACTACGTTAGTAGAACTCTAGGCGAGACCAAAACAAGGTATTCTCACCTGGAAAAATTGGCGCTCGCTTTGCTAAGCGCCTCCAAAAAGTTAAAACCATATTTTCAATGTAACACGAATGTGTCGTAACCTCTTACCCACTATGGAACATCATGCATAAACCCAAGCTCTCGGGCCGGTTGTCCAAATGGGCAGTCGAAATTAGCGGGTGCAATATCGAGTATCGACCCCGAATCGCCATCAATTCATAAGTTTTGACAGACTTCGTGGCCGACTTTACGCTGGCCTTAATACGTGAAGTCGAAAGGGAATTATTGTTAACCTCGGGGATTACCTCTGGAGTTTGGACTCTCTTTACGGATGATGCTTCGAACGCAAAAGGGTTCGGACTCGGCATCATGCTGAAGCCATCTACAGGTAACATAGTTAGACAATCTATTAGAACTGTGAAATTAACTAACAACAATGCCGAGTATGAGGCCATGATTGCAGGTCTCGAATTGGCTGAAAGTCTTGGGACCTCATATTTTGCTGAACGGTTTTGTGTATTGGCTGGTTACTTCAGCGGTGGAAGGTATTATCTTCTTCGATTTATTTGAGGACGAATTCAAACTTGTAATCATTCCTGATGATCATGGATTTGAACGTGAACATGTACGAAGAAGGCTTATGGTTTTAAGGGGATTCTTGCCATGATGGTCTCCGTTGAGGATGGTTTTAGGGATACTGAGGTATGGGTACTGATGAACAAAAGTGGCGTTCAGCAATACTCTTGTTATAAGAAATTCATTATAGAACCTTTCACTAAAGAGGCAATCCCTTTGGGAATCTGGAATGATGATAAGCTTCTCGTTGTAGTTTTACAAACTCGTGCTCTCAAGCGAGTCTACACTTATGATCTGTTTACATAAAAGATAGACTATTTTAATGTTCCAAAGGAACAAGAGTTTTCTTCGTTTACATCAGTGCGTGAGCGCTATTTCGAGAGCTTGGAACTTGAAGATGGATATGGGAAATACTGAAACAAGTTTGTGACTACTATTATACTATATTATAATTTCCATTTTTTCTATTTCATTTGAATAGAGAAATGGCGGTACTAAGTACTGATTTATGTTCCATTTTATTGTTTACTTTGATTTATTTTCTCTATCTTTGATTAATTAGTCTTACTGTGCTTCAAATATAGATCCCACAACACCTTATAAATAAGTCCTTCACATCTACTAGAATTGGAGGGAAGAAAAAACATTTCATATTCTATTCCGTACCAGTTGTGAATTGATAATGACATGATTTCCTTCGGGTAAAATTGACATATTTGTATCCCCCGTTTCTCTGTTTTGTCTGAGGTGCTAATTTAGCCTGCTTCAAGAAGTGCACATCAGTTTCAAACTCTGGATAATTTTCAATCCACTGTTACAGGCAAATAATTGATGGGCAGGTATTAGTATACATGGTTCCATTTGACTGGAATTTTGTGGACAGACGATGAACAGTTTGATATTTAAGTGGGTGAGAAGATCTGCTGCCCGTAGTTCACCGTTTGTTATTGCTGATTCACTTCTTATTCTGGGTATTTGGTTTTTGAATTGATGTTTTCGACGTACTATGCCTGTGTATCAAGAAACTCACTCAAGCCGGAGGACCATTACAAGTTCCTTAATGGACAATCTACGATTTATTTGCACTCCTATGAGATTCTCTGCTTCTGCTGCATGTGTTAAATTCTCCAAAATTGTTTCTGAAGCTTTTTGAAATGATTATTCCGCTAGTTGTCCATTTTTGTAATTTGTTTAGTAAATAATGTTGTGATAGAAGTGACAAGGATAGAAAATTCGTCGACTATTTAAGTGATAACGCGATGAGTGAATAATTTGGAACAAGGATAGAAATACTTAAACTTTCTAAAGGATATGTTAATGTAATTATGTTTTATTAAGCCTTTTTTTCTTTTCTAATGGAAGAGACTGGTATATCATTTTTCGTTTTTGTTCCAAATATGTGAAAAAGAATCATCTAAGTGTGAATAAATTCCTTACATGTTTTTACTATAAATAGCAAAAGTCAGTGAATAAGAGTCTGGTAACTCCAAGTCCAAACTCTGACTACACAAGTATGACATTGCATATGACTTATGCTGGAATTCAGAGTTAGGATGGGGCTCAACATATTAAAGAGGTATTTTGCGTGCGGAATGAAATAAAGAATGGCTGAATGGTAATGTTAGGGAGCACTTTTCTTGGATAGGTTGGATTAATTATGTATTCAATCCGTACATTGGTTTTAGGTTTAATACTATTAGGATATTATAAATTAAATTATTTATCCACTGGGACAGATATACTTACCACCGGCCAAAATAAGGGATTTTTACCTAGCTATTCTATAATAGAAACATATATACCACCTTTATTTAGGTTCCTTATTAATTACTTTGTATATTTATATTTACAAGTTATATACAAAATCATAAAAAGAAGAAAATTCAAGATCCCTTAAATTTAGCTTATTAGTTACATGTCACTCACCCCCCATTTCCAATAACATCTACATTTAATATTTTGATCCTTTTCCAAAGGATTTCAAAAATATTTTCTCCTTCTCTTAATAATCTCTCTTAATTTTTTATACTTATCCCCCAAAAATTGTCGATTCTTTTCCTTTTCCAAAGCTTTTCAAAACCATTTTTTCTCTTTCTTGCTAATCACCCAAAATTTCTCTTTCTTATTGATACAATACAGATGAAATATAGAATATTTCTCTAGAATCAAGTTGTGGGTAAGTTTTGAATCTTGTTTTCTTTCTTTCTAAAATCTTTATTGTATGTGACTTGTGTATGATACATCAATACCCAAAATAATACTTGATATAATACTAATATAATTATATTATATTTTTAGTGTAGAGTTGTGATTGAAACTTGAAGAAGATGAAGATTATAATTGTATCACAATTTTTCAGAAATATATCGCGATTGTATTATAATTATATATGCATCATAATTGTTGAAGGAATTGTATTACAAATGTATGATTAATTGTATATATTTACGAGCAGTTGTGAGTTTGTGAAGAATTTCACAGTTTGTATCACAAATATATGATAATTATATATTTATTGTATCAGGTATTTATTTTGGGTATTAATATACCATATACAAGTTAGATACAATTGTGATACAAGTATGATACAATTATATTTTACGCATTGATATATCTGATACAATTCAGATACAATTATGATACAGTTATCATACAATTATCATACAATTCCTGAATATTTCTTCATTTTTAGTGTTGTCCAGTCTCCCAGCAAAATAGTGATGCAATTGATAATTTTTTAATAATATAAAGTTGTCGGCAATGGTGGAAGAGAGAAGATGTAGATTCTGGGCGTAGATTAAGGGATTTTGATGTAAGAAAAGGAGAGAGAAGAGGAGAGGGGAAAAAAAGAAGAAGGAAAGAATGTAATTGAATCTCTTAATTGAAAGCACTAATAATGGGGTAGGAGCAATCTACATAACTTGTAAGAAAAATATAGATACTTATTAAAAACTACAAAACATAGAGAACATAGGTAAATAAATTTGTAATATAGTATAGTTAGGTAAAAATTCCAAAAAACCAAGGAATCTCCCGATTACTTAAAAAGCCCACCTTCAGTATATAAAATCTTTAAAAATACCTGGATTTGAACATTATGAATAAAATTCCCAATTATTTTACTATTATAAGATCCATCAAAATCTCACTTGAAAGGCTAGTCTTGATCTAGTCAATTTCTTGCATGAAACATTATGCTTAGACGTAACATTTCCGGATCTGTCACCCGCTTTGAAAATAAAAGCACATTTTCCTCGCGTTCTTTCTGTCCATGATTCTGTAAAATTATACCTCATTCATTTGGTGAAAACTGAAAATATGAAAAAGAAAGGCAAGTTTTAACGGGTCAAAAAAATTACTTTTAACCTAAAAATATACTACTATATTTTTCTAATTTAAAAATTTTCCTCATTTCAATAACTCACACTATGTTTAACCAAAAAAAAAAAAAAAATCCATTCAAAACAAAGTTTTAATTAAGTTTTGTGATTGAAAATAAGATAGGGAAAAGAATGGATAGGCCCAACAGAATGGCCGAAGTAGCTAGCGCCTTTGACTGCACCCAGTGCCTGTTCATTCAAATTGACCAGTGCTTGGTTGAACACATTCTTGCTAAATGTGTTCAACCAAGCATTGCTAGATGATTTTGGATGGTGAAATGTGCAACACATTTTTAGAGAAGTCAGAATTACTTTTGATATATGGTCTAAATATGTACATCCTACTATTATTATTACTACTTTCCCATCCTTGTTTGTATATGACTTTTATATTAATGACCCTTCAGATGTGGTATTAAGGACAAGGGTGACTTTTTGTGACGGTTAGTTTATATATATAAAATATGTTTTCTTCAGCCCAAAAAAAAAAAAAAAAGAAAAAATTACTTGTGCCGGATAAATTAATTCATTTTTATTTCCTTTTCTTTTTCTTCTTCTTCTTCTTCTTCCATTTTAAACAGTGCAGTATTAGTTTCAATATCACATCGATGAACAACAAGGAGATGGAACATGGCTGGTGAGATGTCACTCACGTGGGACACATAAAATGCTTTGACATAGAGACGAACAATACCTTTGAGAGCACAATTATTGAATCCTTCCATTTTTATTCTCCTTCAGCCATGCATACGTTAGGGTAGATGAATTTAATCCTCTTTTAATATCCCTTTGAATTCCCTATTAAGTTAGAAGTATTTTTAGGTATTCATGCAGACGATCTCACCATCCGATTTCAACAACTTTCACTTGATCTAACGGTCCACGTTATTCTATCAAGTTTAATTGTATTTTTTAAGGTAGGATGTGACACTAAGGAATAAGTGGGGAATATTGATTTCTTCTTCCCATCAACATATTTAATGAAATTTTATAATTGTAGCAGTTGTGACTCTCGGTCTTCTGAAGTTTCTTGGAAACATATATGCATGCATTCATGTAACGTATATGTATGTATAAATGATGATGGGGAATGGCAAGTTTTTAACTTGGGGAAATTAAGAAAAGGACAGACATGCCTCTTCATTCTCTAAGGATGATAGA
Source organism: Nicotiana obtusifolia (assembly GCA_002018475.1). Classification (NCBI taxonomy): domain Eukaryota; kingdom Viridiplantae; phylum Streptophyta; class Magnoliopsida; order Solanales; family Solanaceae; genus Nicotiana; species Nicotiana obtusifolia. Next base: position 35,977 of record MCJB01042359.1, read on the forward strand.
TCCGCATTAATAGCTTCACGAATTTCAAACATATGATTAAAAAAAAGGAAGGCATTGTATTAGAAATTAATAAACAGAAGAAAACATAGGTACTGTTGGGAGTTGACTTTACAGGTTGGGTTCTCGGAAGTGAATCTTGCAGACCAACCTGTATTTTTAATAATATTCACAAGACAAAACACCTACTTTTGCCCTCCCTTCCACTTTTGCAAGCGTCTTAAAGTTTTTATTCACATTCTCCTACATGGCTAGAACCACCAAAGTCATTCTATTACAAGGTTTTTAATTACACTAACGAGTTTTAAAATAAGGATATATGGGAAATAATGTTTTACCTTCTTAATTTGCGCTCAACTATAGCTTTTCGCTCTCGTCATGTCACAGATTTAATATTGTGTACTCTTGACATTTACAAATATATAACAAGTATGATATAATTAACATCCTATGACTAGGTATATACGTTGTGTCTTTCTTGCTCAAGGACCATTCTAATTTTTACGCATCTTTTAAATTATCGAATGTCCCTCAAAGAATTATGTGCATAAAGAACTACATGTGTATACGAGTACTGGTAATAGATTAGCAAACACCATGTTCAAGTGTATTTTGGGTACTCTATAGCATATATCAATTTGATGGTTTAATTTTGATGGTGAAATCAATGATGTATGATTTGGTAACATTATACTGAAAACCAGGAGAAAAAAACAACAAATTCAGAGATGATTTTATGAAATTGCTGGCATTAATTAGTTATGCCGGCGATGACTAGTTTGACTAAATGTCACCTCACGTTTGCTTGCCTATGGTGACATAATTAAGAAGCTCCGTCAAATTTACAGATACGAATGTGATAATTCCTTTTTATCACTTACATTAACAAACAAATGTAGTTTTCTCCCGCTAAGTAGGAAATATTTAAAAACTTAAAAATAGGTATTTGTAGGGATAAGTCTAGTAAAACTTGTCCCTAATGTATGTTTTAGTCAGAGATGGCTCAAGCACATATGTGGCCCATACTCAAAGTTTAATGTGAAGCCTTAATTTATTTTTTAAAAGGTTATAGTATATATTTCTATTTGAAGTCTATTCTTCTATATTTTTGAGATGCAAAGTTGTTAATAATATTTTTATTATCAGGTTTTTAAAATAATTTCTTTTCAACTAATATAGACCCATTTAATCTTTCTTGAGATATTATTGATCTTAGCTAAGATTTTCTCAATTTTAATTTAGAAAAACTTCTTTCGCTGAGGCAACTGTTATAGGAACTGTTAAAATTATTTTACAAGCAATATAAGCATTTGAAAAAGAAAAGTCTTTTTATTTAATTGAGTATGTCGATTAGAGTAGTATCTTCTACTTGTACTATTTCCCTTATCAAATCAATTTCAATTCACACGTTAATTATTTATACTACCCATTTTTATGTAAGCCAAATAGTTACTTTATTTACATAGCAAAAAAAAGATTTCTTTCTCTTATAAGTCTACTTTTGTACTAAAAGCACCAAATATTATTTTTTAATACCTATAAATCTATTATTTCTAAAAAATGGGGCTTTCCAAATTTGGGGGCCTTAGGCACCAGCCTTATTAACTAAGAGCCGGCACTGTTAGTTGATAACAAATACAGTTTGATTAAACTTAAAAATGAAGAGTAAGTACCAGACACGCATTGCTGTTGGAGGGTGGAGTAGTATATGAAAATGGAAGCTAAACTTTCCACGCACAAAATTGATCACAAGAGCAGATAGCTTTATTATTTTTCTTTCTCTTGGACGGCTGTGCTTAAGATCTCTCAAGAAGCTCGTGAGGGGAGAAGTGTAATTCATATGGCAAAAGTAGAAAGCTTTATAGCTGCTGTTTCAATCTGTAAATCCCAGTGACAGTTCGCACGAACAAAGAATGTATTGGCTTCTCCTATCACAAGCAACAAAAAGAAAAAATGAAGCTTTTAGGTCAAAGTTATGATGATATTAAGACTGCATGGTTGTCTTGTAACCTTTTGGCCAACCACGCTTCTGGTCTCATTGCAAAACCTTTTCGCCAATCCCTTTATTATGTTAGGCGCGCTCCGGAAATTTCCTATATTCAGCCGCATACACAAGATTTTGTGCGAGCGGTGTCAGTCTACTTATATATATATATATATATATGAATTAATTAGGTCTAAATTACGGTGGTTTTGAACAAAAGTGGACTTACATTTAAATTTTAAGGGTCACCGAACCTCATAAACTTCGACAAAAAGCCTTATATATGTATATATATATATACCTTAAAAATAATTATATACATAACTTTGGTACCATATAACAACTAAGAACTTGTTTGGTTAGTAGAAGAAATGATTTAGTCACCGCATTATACTTTGTATAACTATATACATTGTTTGGTCGCATCTTTTGATTCAGCATAAATAATACTTACATACATAAGTTATGCAGGCATTTATGTATTAATTTATGCGGAATAGCTATAAATAAAAATTCGTGTTAGTATTACATGGATTAAAATGAAAATTCGACAAAAATGCCCTCACACTCTTTAGATTTATTTCTTCTTTTTTCCTTGAAAATTTCCAACAAGAAATAATTTATACTTTGTATCCTTGTATTATTGATACTTGCATTATTTTTATTAGCCCGTAAGTTGTAAACTCTGCATTATTAATTCCTACAGTGTAATTCCTGCAGTAAAAATTTCTGCATAATTTGTCTTCCAACCAAACAATCTCTAATTAACCCTTAATTAGGGTCAGTGATTGAGCAGTTGTGCTATTACCGTTGTTATTTTCTGGCTGTATAGTCTCATGTCTCATAATTTGGGATTATGCAAGGCAAGAAGTGAAGAAAGTAGTCGGAACTTATTCTGGTAGTGATGAATTTTATCATGCATATATGAGGTATAATTTTGGAATTTGCCTTAATTATAGAAGGCATATTGGGCATGTGCAGAGATGAGATTCTCAAATCTTATAAATTTCAGACATATGAAAGTAGTTATCTGGACTCTGCGATACCAACTATTATCATTTCATACTAATTTAAAGATACTCTTGTCTAAGACAAATGAACGTTGTAGATCTGACCATTTCTGTCTTCAAGCACTTTTCGAAACACTCGGAGAAAGACAGAGTCTGACTGAATAATACTATTTTTTATCAGAGAGATGACACAAGTTAGCAAGATGCCCGGCCGCCAAAGATCTCCACTTGCAAAGGGTTAAAAACAATTACAATTACTTATTCATTGGCAGTGCTATTTTAGTTTACAAAATTTGTCTGCATCTATCAAGTTTACAGATACAGCCAAGTAAATCGTAAATCGAATTGAGACGTTCCAAGTAGAGAATCTTGATCTTGTTGAGATCAGCAAAAAAGACGATCATGATCCACTGGGATTTTCGTTAACAATAACTATTTTGAACAATGTTGAAAGGGGGTTTATTGAGAAATCGTTGACTTTAAAACTCAAAAGGATAATAATGAGTCACAGTGAGACTCGTATTTGATACTACGTGAATATGTGCAACTAACTCATCTATTAAAATTTAAATTGTTAAAAAGTACACACTTTTAATTATTTAATTATGTATTCAACACTTTCGACTTTAAGATGGGAGAGTTGTCGCTTATAACCACAAATCTTTTCTCTCTTCTCTTTTCTTTAATTACTAGGTTGAAAGAATTTGGTATCCTATTTTTGCATGTCTAAATGCAAGTATTTGCTTTTCTTAAAAATGTCAGTTAATGCTTTGATGACGATTTTTGTGGCATTATCAAGTGTACTTATAAAAATCAATGTCATTCTGCAGTTCATACTTTATATGTTAATTGCTATTCTTCGTACTCCTTCCGATGTTAACTCTATTATATTGGGCTTAATTTCAAACATGTCTTGAATTACTTTAAAGGAATTTAAGTTTTACCGCGATGCCGTATGTATAACGAAAAAAATCAGAGTGAACGTTAGCTTACATTTATCATCTAACTTTTCTGTAATTATATTCCATATCTCTATAATTTTTACCACTTCTTAGAAGTCAAATTTATAAAACAATTCAGAATCTGATAAAACTTCCGCCTGATGTTTGAAAAAAAATCAGAGTGAACGTTAGCTTACATTTACTCATCTAACTTTTCTGTAATTATATTCCATATCTCTATAATTTTTACCACAATTCAGAATTTGATTAAACTTCCGCCTGATGTTTTCTCTAACTTTTATAACTTACTAGTGTTGATTTTTTTTTCTTTCAAATTAGCATCTTAATAACTCTGATCTGAGTACTATGATATACTGACTAGATTAGGTAGAGTAGTAATTGACGAATGTCATCATAAGTAAAGCACTGAGTCAAAAATATATGACTATTTAAAATGATAGTACTAAGATATAACTGTTTTATTTCATTCTTTAATTTTTTTGGCAACAACATGATAAAAATATAGCTGTAGATGGAGAAGAACATCTTGTTGAGTTGTTACACACATGCAACTTGGTATGTTAGGTTATTATTATCCTTTGGATGTGCCATTTACTTACTTCAATTGACTGGAATTTTACGTTTACAATTTTATATGCCTATTCTATACACAAATACATACACATATACACATTAACATAAGAGTCCACGTACGCATGCACGTATTTATCACCATACATGTCCATATAGTTACGACATCATCCATGCAAATCACGCATGATAAAAAAAAGTCCACAAATGGAAAGAGAGAACGAGAAACAGACATAAATTAAAGAAGGAGAGAGAGGAGAGAGAATTGTTCTTTATATGCCAGTTCAAGAAATTTCATTCCTAATTCCAGCAACTTTTTCTTTGGCTGCAGGAAGATATACTAGTTTGATATCTTCTTAACAAATAAGTCTTCGTTTTCCTCTAGTTGCTAAGGAAAAGCAAAGAGCACTTTTCACAACCCTCTTTTCACTAATTTGCCTGTACATATATAACTATTTTCTCGATGGTTTAATTTCAAAGTGCGACAATTAGGTTTTTGGAAGAAGAAAAAAAAAGGAAGAGGATGAAACGAGGAAGTAGTGCAGAAGATTCCAAGTCAAGCCCCAAAAACCAAATTGAAGTTGAAGAAGAAGAGGAGGAGGAGGAGGAGGAGGAGGAGGAGGAAGACGATCTCGAGACAGAAGAAAATAGCAAACCTAAAGGTACAAGAACGAGCTCTAGTAACAGCACCGTCGAAGAGAATGGAAAAAAGTCGACCAATTCAGGAGGTGTACGGCAGTATGTACGTTCCAAAACGCCGAGGCTACGGTGGACACCTGAGCTCCATCTTCGCTTTATTCATGCTGTTGAAAGATTAGGAGGGCAAGACAGTAAGTTTTACTCTATCGCTGAAATTGAGATCTTATTCAAAGAGAAAGATCTCAAATATATATGAAGTTAATTCGTAACTTTTGTAGATAAAATACAAGAATTGCTGTGAATAAAGAATCGCTAATTCATTGATGAGATTATTTATTCACTTCATAGTTTGAAAGATCTTATCATAGTGTAATTTCAAGGTTCTAATAACTTTGCTTTTATTAATTTTTCAGGAGCCACACCAAAATTGGTTCTTCAACTAATGAACATTAAAGGACTCAGCATAGCTCATGTCAAGAGCCATCTTCAGGTATATATATTTGCTGCAATTTACATATTAATTTGCAGTTGCAATTACAGGCTGAATTTGCTTGGAAAACTCATTTAATTCTGTTTTCACTAATTATTTTTGTATGGAAATCATTTTAGATGTACAGAAGCAAGAAGACTGATGACCCCAATGAAAGTAAGTTTTTATTTACTCGTATTTATTTTGTTGTCTCATTATTTATTAGTTGTGCCAAAACTAGGGTTTCTGAAAAAGTTCTTGGTGATTACCATGTTTTAATCCAATGGAAAATTTCATACGCAGCAGTTTCTACGGATGGAAGATTCCTAATTGAAAACGGAGATCGCCATATTTTTAATCTAAGCCAACTTCCTAGGCTACAAGGGACGTTTAACCAAGCTTCTAGTTCAAGCTTAAGGTACAAATTAATATTAATCTCATAATTTATCCCTAATTGCTACAATAAACTTGGATTCATTGTTTAATTTTTTCCATATCTTCTCTTCTAATTATTCCAGATACGAGGATTCTTTATGGAATCGTCAAGCAAATTCTTCTATGTACAATCCTTATAACATCAACATTGGGAGTGCCTCAAGTATAAGTACTAGACATGGTTTTTCAAGCCACAGCCACTCACACGGACAACTATTTCCATGGAATAAAACCCTTCAAATTGAGAAAAAGCCTCAACACTTTCATAATCAAAGATTTTGGAGTACTCAAATTGGAACAAGCTCTACAAATCAAAATCTCCTAATGACATTACCAATAGATAGGGATAGAGATAGAGGGAGAGAGCAAGAAATTATGAAGACACAAATGCGAACTAATAATTCTCTTTCCTCGAGGGGAAAAGGGTGGACGACTGAAGCAGGGACGACAACAACAATAACAACAACAAGCGCACCCAATAAAAGAAAGATTCAAGATTCAGAAATCAATCTTGACTTGAACCTTTCACTGAAAATAACAAGAGAGGATGATGATCATCAGAAAAGACTGAAAGCTGAAGAAGTTGGAAATCTTCTTGCTCTTTCTTTGTTCTCCTCCTCAACTACTTCAATGGATGATCAAGAAAATCATGGTGGTGAAAAGAATACAAGAATGGCAAGTACCCTAGATCTGACTTTGTGAATGGAGACAATATTCTAAGTGAGATATTGAGGTACTTGTTGATGGGAATTGATAAATTACTTACATCATTTGCAGCAAATCTTTGTCCTATGTATATGCTAGCAGCTACTACTGTGCAAGGTAATGTCTTTGTTGTTATTCCCAATTTGTATGCATAAAAGATAATATATCATTGAGGAATTCTAGGCAACAATTAGTTAGTATTGTTTATCTGAATTCTTACTCTTCAACATTGGGTAATGGGAATAAATGAAAAAACAATCCATGGCTCTTGGTCCCCGACATTTGTGTACACCTAGCTATCTTGGAAACTACTTTAGTTGTCAGTTGCTAGAATGCAAATTATGTAGAGGTAATTTGATTTTATTTTGTCATTCTTCTAGGAATCTCCTTGGTGATCTAATTATATGCATGTGTATATGTTTCGGTGCAGATATGATTGAGTAGGAGGGATTGGGAATGTGAACTTAGGAATCAATAAGAGTTAAAAACACATTGATGAAAAATATTTCGTGAAGAAAGATGTTTTTTTTTTTCTTCAATTCAGCCAGGTTTTGAAATGATGCTAATACATATACATTTGGTGTTCACTACTAGTAACGAGTTGATGGTGTTAGTTAGAAATCTAATTTTCTTGATAGAATGTATGTCGCCTCACGAATAAGTTACTTCTTCCATGTTAATTTATGTGACTAGTTTGATCCGGTACAAGTTTAAAAAAAAAAAGAAAAGATTTTTGAAACTCGTAGGTTTTACATGCCATGATGTTTGGCTCGTTATAATATTTTAAAACTTATGATCGTAAATATGTAATAACATTATATCCGTAGCTATAGAAAATATTTTTTAAGGATAAAATGTTAAGTATTAATATTATATATGTTTGCCATAATATCGTGTGCTTTCTTGTGTAACAGAAATAATATTTTGAAACCCGAAAAGGGCATGAGTCAAGGTTTATTTTTCAAACTGATATAATCATTAGGATAGAATACGAGACATGATAGAGTTAACTTCAAATATATTTGTAGGACAAAGTTTGTAACGTGTAGATAACATGCTATCTCCTAGATAAAGTTGGAAACCTCAAAGGATTTACCTCATTCATGTGACTATCTACTTGTAAACTTTCGCTATTTGCTCATTTCTTACAAAGTGCACGGAACAATATCTATCTTCTAAGGTTAAATTATTTAATTTAGTGTAAGCATCAAATATAAATAAATTTTTACCTATTTATAACAGTCTATTAGTAGAACACTAACCCAAGTTAGGTGTGTTTTTAAAAAATTGCATGTCGTAGCTTTAGGATATTTGATCATTTTTACCTCCCTGATCGGACTTGCTACGCCTCAACTCCATGCATGTTAACTGCGATTTTCCCTTCCAAAAGTTGTGCTAGTAAAATCTGCAAATTGCTCTCATTCTGGGGCGGATTTAAGGGCGGAAGGGTTTCACCCAAATCCTCTTTGTCGAAAAATTATATTGTATATATAAGGTAAATTTTATTTTTTTACTTCTGTATATTAAGTTCTGAATCCCCTTGACACAACTCAAAAGTGCAGCTTAGTGGTCAAGGGGGTTCAAAACCTTTGTAAGATCATAGAAAATTCTCTTTCTTCCTCCGTTCATACGTATTTCATACATTCCAGATATGGAGTTGGGTAAAATTTCATGTGATTCGGTAAACAAAATAGTAATGCCATCATTGCTAAATTATTTATCTAATCTATCCAATTAGATGAAGAATGAACCAATAGTGGTATTGTTTGATAAATGGGAAATTAAAAATGCTCGGGGAGGAAAATGAGGGAATATCTACAAAACCTGAATTTAATCAGATACAATTTGAAGGATTTTGTAGGTTCATTGATCAAGCTTTGATGGAAGAACTTTATAAGTTTCCAAAAATTGAAGCTACAGATCAAGAAATTGTATTTCAATTATTTGTGGAAACACATCAATTGGTCGAACCCTTGATAAAGGAGGTTCAATTCCCACTAGCTACAATCTTTTTTAACTTTTTTCTTTTTGAACCTCCTCCGCGAAAATTCTGCCTCCGCCACTGCTCTCACTGACATCAAATATAATATAGCACGTATCGAGGACGCATAAAGGCTTTAGATGTAATCCTTTTTCATGTTATACCTAGACTATGTGCAGTAGTTCAGGATACATTTCTTTGAGTATTAATTATACCACATTACCTTAATATATACTACTTGAACTCATCTATATGTGAAACCTTCTACTACTATTTATCTTCATATTATTTAGAGTGTAGATCGGTTATAGAATAATCGATTCACTGCGGTGCCCAAGTCTAGCCCATATGAATAAAACGTTGAAAGAACTTAGGTAAACATGGAGTAATATTTTTTGAGATAAGTTTTTTTTGTATAATCTAGGCAATGGGTAAAAAGTGTGATTTACCTGCATTCCTATATATCTATTAGTTTTCTTTCTTGTTTTTTCAGATTAAGAATTTTCCGATTTATGTGCGCAATTGAGGTAAAAGTGAACTGCTATTAGATGCATTAGTTTGCACTGCGAACTCCCAAAAGCCTTTAAACATGATTGTAAACCAGCTGGAGAGAATTCATTTAATAAAGAGAAAGTACATGCCAATTCTGAAAATTACTGCATTGGATTTAAAGTTAAGAACCTAACTTTATAGGTTCAGTTCCTCTTTTAGGAATGGAAGCATGCGAATTGAAGATCGAGACTCAAAAATTTTAGAACAAATAATTATGCTAATGATAGAAAAAAGAGTAATCAGCATGAAAATTATTGTTAGTAAGTTATATATAGTCATAAAAATGAGTAGGTTTAAGAAGATTTTGCTTATTAAAAAAAAAAAAGAGATTTAAAATTCATATTCTGAATGTAATTACTTCATATTACCCTCAATTAATTATTGATTCCATTGGAGTTGGAGAATGTAACTACACTATTTCAATTACAATTAATTCAATGTTGACCTGGTAATAATTAGCTAGACAAAAAGGCCAAATCATGCTATTATCTGCATTTACGTCAAATACAATTCTCATGTAGCTTCTCAAACACATCTTGGGATTGTTAGCGTCCACATCTGCAGCTTAATTTGGAGTAATCTGTGATTTGCAATAGCTTGAATGGAGCTTTTTGTTGTAAGTGTATTGGGTCGGATATAATCGACCGCAAAAGAAGGATCGAGCCCGGGCTTAATGCAAGACCGGATATCTATCCGGGGTCAGCAAGGCAGGTACGGAACCGGAGCAACCGATATGGGACAATCAGCATCGGTTGGCGCATGCACACCTCGTAACGAAAGATCAGTTTCAACCGGATATCTCGTGGATTCCTAATATCTCGGCGGGAGTGAAGGTCTCAACGGTCGTAGACGTTAAATCATTATTTTAGGGATTCCACCCCGTAATTGAAGGAATTTTATCTTGTAATTAGGGTTTTACCATATTAAGGAGTCTTTCTTTTACCTATAAGAAGGGTATCTACCTTTATTGTAGGACAGATCAGATACAAGTGAAAATACTAAGAACTGCTACTGTTTATTATCGAAATCAGTCATCTTTATTGTGTTTCATTATCAGCGATCCAATTACTGCGGTTTGATTATTCCTTTCTATTCACTCTATTCTAATTATTTGCCATTATATTTTACATTGTATTAAATTAATTCACACATCCTTAGCACTACGAATAAATTCAATTGTTACTCAGATTTAAGGGTAAACAGTTTGGCGCCCACTGTGGGGCTAAGGATATTAGCGAATTTTTTGATACGATTATCTGCTACACACTATTTTACACTTGCTCTTTATAGAATTTTCTGTTTTTCAGATTACAGCATAATCATGTCACATTCAGTCCCCGTCAACAACGAGTTTAACCACCAAGGCGAAAACAACGTTATGCCCGGACACGAGGTCCCCATCGACGCCAACTCCCAAATAGCAGTCGACGCAGATCAGACCCCTGGCCCATCAAACAGCGTTCGGGGGGAAAATCACTCAGGGATTCAACATAGTGGAGAAAATGAAATCAGCCTCAAAGTAATATTTGATATGCTACAAGCCCAGCAAGCGGCCATAGCCCAATTACAAAATCGCGATCGGAACCCGGGCGGGGCTGAAGCCATTTCTTCTCGAGGGGCAGCCCGACAAAATGAGCGGATCACAGCGCAACCAGATGAGAGCGGTTCAGGAATCAACTCCGGGATTATCAAAATGCTCGAGGAGTTGACCAAACGGGTCGAAACGGGTGAAAAAAGAATTGAAGCAAACGACAAGAAGGTTGAAACATATAATTCAAGGGTAGACTAGATACCGGAGGCCCCTCCGGTGCTGAAGGGTTTGGACTTGAAAAAGTTTGTGCAAAAACCTTTCCCGTCCAGCGCCGCTCCAAAGCAGATTCCAAAAAAGTTCCGCATGCCCGAAATCCCTAAATATAACGGGACTTCAGATCCAAACGAGCACGTGACGGCTTACACTTGTGCTATAAAAGGAAACGACCTCGAAGACGATGAAATCGAGTCCGTCCTCCTGAAAAAATTTGGAGAGACCCTTTCCAAGGGAGCAATGACGTGGTATCATAACTTACTACCGAATTCCATTGATTCCTTTGCCATGCTCGCCGATACCTTCATCAAAGACCATGCGGGCGCCATCAAGGTCGAAATGAGAAAATCAGATCTATTCAAAGTTAGACAGTGCGACAACGAAATGCTAAGGGAATTCGTGTCTCGCTTTCAAATGGAGCGAATGGACCTGCCACCGGTTACAGATGATTGGGCCGTGCAAGCCTTTACTCAAGGGCTCAACGCCAGAAGTTCTGCGGTATCTAAGCAACTCAAACAGAGCTTGATCGAGTATCCAGCCATCACTTGGGCAGACATTCACAACCGGTATCAGTCGAAGATCAGGATAGAAGATGATCATATCGGGGTTTCATCGGGCTCTTCCTACCCGATCAGAACTTTTGATCGATCTCTAAGGGATAACTATCGAGAACCAAGTGCGAATCGAGATAGACACCGGCCGTACCCAGAAGATTGAAGGATTGACCCGAGGGGGGCACAAATCCCCAAGACAGGAAAGCAGGAACGACCTCAACCAAAGGAACAGGAGACCGTTACCAAAAAATAACTCCGAGAGAACCGGTAACCACCAAGAAGCACCTCGTTTGTCTGAGTATAATTTTAATGTCGAGTCGGCGACTCTTGTTTCAGCAATCGGCCGCATCAAAGACACCAAGTGGCCAAGACCGTTACAAACGGACCCTGCCAAAAGGGGCCCCAACCTTATATGCACGTATCGCGGCACTCACGGGCACAGAACGGAAGATTGCCGGTAGCTGAGAGAAGAAGTAGCCCGGTTGCTCGAAAACGGGCATCTTAGGAAATTTCTGAGCGATCGAGAAAAAAACCACTACGAAAATAGGAACAGACCAGCAAATCAAGAAGAGTCGCGACACACAATCAATATGATAATCGGGGGAGCAGATGCACCTCAAGTACCGGTGTTGAAACATACCAAAATATCTATTACTCGGAAAAAACGTACTCGGGACTATGGGACAGAAGGAACTTTGTATTTTAGTGACAAGGATATCGAAGGTCTTATACAACCTCATAATGATGCACTGGTGATCTCGATGCTAGTACACGATACCCGAGTAAAGCGCGTACTTATCGACCCTGGGAGCTCGGCCAACATAGTTCGATCTTGGGTCGTTGAGCAACTGGGTCTGTCAAATCAGATTATCTCCGAGGTCCGGGTCCTCAACGGTTTCAACATAGCTTCAGAAACAACCAAGGGTGAGATAACGCTGATGGTGAATATCGCTGGGACCATTAGGGACACAAAATTTTGCGTAATCGAAGGCGATATGAGATATAACGCCTTGCTTGGGAGGCCTTGGATACATGATATCAAGGCCGTACCCTTGACCTTACATCAGATGTTGAAGTTTCCATCGGCCGAGGGAGTCATCACCGTCTACGGGGAACAACATGCGGCAAGGGAAATGTTCGCAGTAGAGGAAGCAGCACCAAAATCTGCCGTTCCCCCGCAGAAGGCTAAATAGCAATCAGAGAAGCCGCCTTCAACTAATAGGGGTGAACAAGATCAGCCCGACGAAGATGACGGGGTCCCCCAATCGTTTATCACTCCGGATGAGTCCGACACAACCAAATCGACGGTCGAGGAGCTCGAACAAGTCCCGATCCGCGGCGACGCGCCCGATCGAAAGGTATACCTGGGCTCGGGCTTAAACTCCGAGCTCAGGTCCAAATTACTTACTTTCCTTTCAGCTAATGAAAATTCCTTTGCTTGGCCCCATTTAGACATGACAGGCATACCACCGAAAATTGCAACACACAAGCTGAGTGTCGACCCAAAATTCCGGCCGATCAAACAAAAAAGAAGACCTCAGTCCGAAGTCAAGCAGGCCTTCATCAAGGACGAGGTAACTAAACTCTTAAATATAGGATCCATTCGAGAGGTCAAGTACCCAGAATGGTTGGCTAACGTAGTTGTAGTCCCTAAAAAGGGAAATAAACTCAGGATGTGTATAGATTATAAAGACCTAAATAAAGCACGCCCCAAAGACTCCTTCCCTTTGACCAACATCGATCGCATGAGACTCTTAGTTTTCTCGACGCCTATTCTGGGTACAACCAGATACAAATGGATAAGGATGACCAAGAAAAAAGATCCTTCATCACTAAGTATGGCACTTATTGCTATAATGTGATGCCGTTCGGGCTTAAGAATACAGGAGCAACATATCAACGCCTAGTAAATAAAATATTTGAAAAACAGCTAGGTAAAATGATGGAATTTTATATCGATGACATGTTAGTTAAGTCCCTGCGAGCAGAGGACCATTTAAGTCATTTGCAGGAAACGTTTGATGTTCTGAAGAAGTACAACATGAAATTGAATCCGAAAAAATGCGCGTTCGGAGTAGGCTCTGGGAAGTTCCTTGGGTTTATGGTCTCCAACCAGGGAATAGAAATCAACCCAGACAAAATTAAGGCCATCGAGGACATAAAAGTCGTCGACAGCGTCAAGGCCGTACAGAAATTAACAGGCCGGATTGCAGCTTTGGGCCGATTTATATCGAGATCATCGGACAGGAGTCATCGATTCTTCACTCTATTAAAAAAGAAGAACGAATTCTCATGGGGACCGGAATGCCAGCATGCATTGGAGGAACTAAAAAGGTATCTCTCTAGCCCGCCTTTACTGCATACACCAAATACAGGTGAATAGTTATACCTTTACCTCGCTGTATCGGAGATAGCAGTGAGCGGGGTCCTGGTCCGAGAAGAACAAGACGCAATTTCCTATTTATTACGTTAGTAGGACATTAGGAGAAGCCGAGACCAGGTACCCACACTTAGAAAAACTAGCACTCGCTTTACTGAGTGCCTCTAGAAAATTGAAACCATATTTTCAATGTCACCCAATATGCGTGGTGACGACCTACCCCCTTAGAAATGTTATGCATAAACCCAAGTTGTCGGGTCGATTGGCCAACTGGGCCATCGAAATCAGTGGATACGATATCGAGTATCGACCTCGAACCTCGATAAAATCTCAGGTGTTGGCCGATTTTGTCGCCAACTTCACACCATCGCTCATCCCCGAAGTCGAGAAAGAACTCATGGCTAAATCGGGGACTCCTCCAGGAGTGTGGACTCTGTTCACATACGGTGCCTCAAATTCAAAGGGGTCGGGGCTAGGCATCGTACTCAAGCCCCCGACCGGGAACACGATTAGACAATCTATTAAGACTATAAAACTGACTAACAATGAGGCCGAATATGAGGCCATGATCGTAGGTCTAGAGTTGGCCAAAAATCTTGGAGCAGAAGTAATCGAGGCCAAGTGCGACTCCCTCCTTGTTGTCAACCAAGTGAATGGAACGTTCGAAATAGGGAAGGGCGTATGCAGAGGTATGTGGATAAACTTCAAGTCACGTTACACAGGTTTAAGGAGTGGACCCTATAGCACATACCTCGTGAACAAAACAGCGTAGCCGATGCTCTCGCCAACTTAGGCTCATCGGTCGAAGACGAAGAAGTTGACTCCGAAAAGGTCGTGTAGTTGTTAAGGTCGGTGGTGGAGGAAGGTCATGCCGAGGTCAACTCAACGAGCTTGACTTGGGATTGGAGGAATAAGCACATAGAGTATCTCGGCTTTGGTAAATTGCCGTCCGATGCCAAAGAATCGAGAGCGCTTCACACGAAGGCGGCCCGATTTTGTCTGGCCGATGGTGGAACCCTGTACAGAAGGACCTTCGAAGGACCTCTAGCTATCTGTCTCGTACCGGGAGACAGTGAATACATTTTGAAAGAAATATACGAAGGAGCTTGTGGCAATCACTCCGGCTCCGATTCATTGGTACGAAAGGTAATTCGGGCTGGCTATTACTGGAACGATATGGAGAAAGATGCAAAAGAATTTGTACGCAAATGCAGCAGGTGTCAAAGGCATGCACCGATCATCCACCAACCTGCAGAAACATTACATTCAGTCATATCGCCATGGCCGTTTATGAAGTGGAGGATGGACATTGTAGGTCCCCTCCCTCGAGCACCAAGTAAAGCTCAATTTATCTTTTTTATGACTGACTATTTTTCTAAGTGGGTGGAAGCACAGGCTTACGAGAAGGTCAGAGAAAAAGAGGTAATCGACTTCATATGGGACCATATTGTCTGCCGATTCGGGATGCCTTCAGAAATCGTATGCGACAACAAAAAACAATTCATCGGCAGCAAGATAACCAAGTTCTTCGAAGACAACAAAATCAAGAGGATATTGTCAACCCCATATCACCCTAGTGGCAATGGCCAAGCAGAATCGACCAACAAAACCATAATCCAAAACCTGAAGAAAAGGCTAGCCAATGCTAAAGGAAAATGGAGGGAAATGCTACCCGAAGCCTTATGGGCGTACCGAACAACCGAAAGAACTAGCACCGGAGCCACCCCGTTTTCCCTAGTATATGGCACCGAAGCATTGATACCAGTCGAGGTCGGCGAACCAAGCATCAGGCTTCAACACGCAACCGAAGAATCCAACCGGGAGGCTATGAATGTTAGCCTGGAACTCTTAGATGAAAGAAGAGAAGTCGCTCTAGTCCGAATGGCAGCTCAGAAACAAAGAATCGAGAGGTACTATAATCGGAGAGCTCGTCTCCGATACTTTAGTACGGGGGTCCTGGTACTTAGAAGAATCACGCCCAATACCCGGGACCCCAACGAAGGAAAATTAGGACCGAACTGGGAAGGTCCCTATGTTGTAGTGAAGGTCACCGGGAAGGGATCTTACAAGCTCGGGACTATGGATGGTAAATCGCTACCGAATAATTAGAATATGGGCCACTTGAAGCAATACTATTGTTAAGGTAACTTACTTCGCCTTTTTACTTTCTTTTATTTTTGTTTATCGGCACTGACACATGCAGGATAGGTCGATATCAAGCAAGTCAGCACAAGGTATTAGGATTGAAAGCACGCGTTGCACTCTTTTTCTCTTCGACCGGTTTTGTCCCAAACTGGGTTTTACGGCAAGGTTTTTAATGAGGCAACCGTATGTCGTGCTAACATAGATCAATCATTCAACGGAACTCACAAGTCTTATATTAAACTCTAGTGATGTTTCGTCTATTCGCTTCAATTTTGAGGGCGCTAAATAAAGATCGCTAGGAATTGATGTAAGGGTCAAACGGTCAGAAGAGCCGTACCCGAGTAGATCGATCTGATTCCCCTCCGTCAAATGAAGATGTACAAACACATGAATATTAACGAAGTCATTTGGCACCTACATTGTATTCTTAAGCCCAAGGGCTTTTACAATCATCTTCGCATTATCAATAAGTGACATTGACAAAAAATACATCAAATCCGAAGGGGAATAAGACCTAACAAGGCAAACCCCGGAACCAACTGATTGGGCCAAGGCCTAGGTGAATTTACATAACACAAAGGGAACTGAGACCGATCTAGGCAATCCCGGTTTGTGAAATGCCAAGGTCGAATTAAATTAAAAATTCAGAACTGATCGAAGTTTACAAAGGTAAAACTTCGACTATGTGAAATAAGGCTAAGGCCGAATCATATTGAAAGGGATCTAAATTTTGCCAAGGCATGATCTCGATTCGCATACCAAAAAGCATAGCTTAATGGTTGAAAGTAGAGCGAATACAGCTCGTTTTGAATACACAAAAGGGCTTAGGCCGAACTAATTATTAATCGATCCAGTCGGACGCAACTTATAATTCTAGCTAAGGCTAGAAATGGCGGAATATGAAAGTCAAGGAACCAAGTCGAAATGTAGTAAAAGATGTTTATATACATGACGGAACCTTTATACAGGTTCGAGCTACAAAATATCAAGGCAACATCAAAATAGCATCAAAATAACGTCAGTCCGAGCCATCTTCATCTTCTTCAGGAAAGGTTTGCTTCCTCATTTCAGCCTCAATCTTTGCTGCCTCAGCAATTTCAGAAGACAGATCGAAACCACGGGCTTGAAGCTCCTCAAGAACGGAAAGGCGAGTTTGGCACTGAGTATATTCAACCAGCATCTTCGATTGCTCTTCGGCGACTTCGGCATCGGCTCTATACTGAGTTATCAAGTCTTCAACATTAGCCTTGGTAGTGGCAATCTCTGATTTCGCTTCCTGTAGCTGGTTGGCCAGAACCACCCGATCTTGGGTAAGCGACTCAACTTGGAGCTGTTGGGATTCATTGTCCTTGATCAGAGCTCCGATTCTCTCCTGCGCCTCCGAGGCCTGTTCTTTTAATCGAGCTTGGAGAGCCTCTTTCTCCACAGTTAAAGTCTCGACCATGGCTCTCCACCAACTCGTTTCAGCTTTGGCCTCGTGCAGTTCAAACCGGAGTCGGTCCAACCGGTTAGTCATTTTCCCCAGTTGGTCAACACTTATGGTATGCTCTCTCCTTACAAAATTAAGCTTGGCCCGGAGACTCGATATCTGACTTTCGAGCCGCTGACGTTGAACCTTTTCTTGTGTCATTCCTTCTTTGATTCGAAGGAACATTTTCATGATAAAGCACCGAAGACTGTGGGAAATATGAACTAAAAACTGTCAGTATGGACTTAGAATCAAGACATTAAGCGTAGTTTAAAACAAACAAGAAAGCATACCCTGTTCGATGCCTGTTGAGTTTCATTGAACAAGCAAGCCCAATCCACTGCATTCATTGCGGCTTGGTCCTCTTCAGTCACCAAGCAGTGGAGGTAACTAGCCACGCCTACCGGTGCGCCTAGTGCTCGGACATCCTCGGGGACGGTGAAGGTTATCACCCTCTTCCGATCAGGGTTCGAGCTCGGAGCGGGGAATTTATCGATCAATTTGATACCAACCGACACCCCACTCGTCTCGGCCGGGGGACTCCTTCTTGGGGTTTCGAGCCCGAAGGTATCAGCCGACGACACCCCGTCAAAGAATTCTTCAAAGGCCCCAGCTATAACCGGCTCCTTGCTCGGTGTGTGCATTCTTGCATCTTGGGCATCGTTTAGAGTTGCCTCTGAAAAGGAAGGAGAATGCACCATCTCCTCCACACTCGGCTAGGGGACTGCCCGAGGGGATTTGTCGTTTAAGGTTTCGGGGCTCTTTTCCCCCTCGGAACCTGTCGCTCAGTTGAATGGAAGGGTCAATAACTTTGACTTTACGAGCCCTTATCTTTTTCCTGCCTTTCTTCTTCTCGGGCTCAGCTTGACCGGGAGCTTCTTTCCTTTTCTTTCCTCCTTCTTTCCCCGATACGGAAAGAAGACGAGGAATTGCCTCACAATGGGTGCCGACCTCAACTCGGCATCCTTCGAGAGACCTGCAAAATGAATTTTCAAAAGGCTAAGTGTTGGTATCGATTGTCTTGGAATATGTGAACGTTACTAAAGCTCACCATGACTCTTGGCCTCTCAAAGGCCTTTCGATATCTCTCTCCAGGCCCGTTCAGAATAGGACCTTTGGGCTACGACCTTCCTGACCCACTCCTCTAAATGCTGAATAGCGGCCGGTGCCTGGGAAACAGCTGCACATCACAATACGTCAGTTAAACATTGGAAGAAAATAATAAGAGATCTTAAATGAAGAGATCTTAAATGAAGAGATGCTTACGTTTCATGTTCCACTTTTCAGGGAATGGTATATTATCGGCAGGGATCAGATCGGAGGTCTTGATTCGAACAAATCGACTCATCCAACCCCGGTCCCTATCTTCATCAATGCTCGAGAACGGAGCCTTGCTAGCCCATCGAGCAAGTTTTATCAGCCCCCCTCGGAACATACGGGGACTGTATAACCAGAGTAAATGATAGATGGTGAAAGGGTGCCCCCCTTCGACCTTACCCACGAAAAAACGAAAGAGGTAAATTATACGCCACACAGAGGGATGGACTTGACCTAGGGTAACATTATATCTCCTACAAAATTCAACGAGTATAGGGTCTATGGGACCTAATGTGAATGGATAGGTATATACACTTAGATATCCCTCCACATGTATGGTAATAGCTTCATTCGGGGAAGGGATTACCACCTCTTTATCGGTCCAATGGCATTCAGCCTTCCCCCTTTCAAGATGTCTTTGAGTGATCGAGCTAATGTACTGCGAGATCGGTTCGCCTCGGCTAGGCACCGGGGAAGGCTTCTCGACTTTGAAGTCGGAGCCTATGAAGCACCCTACTGGTATAAAGGCTTTTAATGGAGGTTCCATGGAGGGTTCCTCAGTATGGACGGGCTCAGCCTCTTCAACAGACTGAGCAGGGGAAGGTTGTTATTTCTGGAGAACTGATTTAGAAGTTTTGGCCATGATGGTAGAAGTAGCAGAAGCGAGAAGTAGAAGAAAAAAGAGGTTTCTGATGAAAAAAGCTAAAGGAAACAAATTGATAAGCAACGTAAAAATAAAGAATGAAATACAAAGAAGGAAAGAAGTATTTATACTTTCTCAAAAAGCGGCGGTTCAGAGCACAATGCAAAGAGGCATTAAATGTTGTACGCAGAAGTTGCAGAGTTCTGGGGGTGGATGGGACAGGCAATGATTTCCCATGTTTATAATCATGTGCGAGTCCTTTAGGGTTCAGTGACTTGGTGCCTCTGACTTCGAGTCAGGCTTGGTAAAGGTGTTGGTCGTTTAATCTGGGATCTCAAAGAACGAAGGTTCATATCGTTT
>MCJB01042370.1:1480-26481 GCA_002018475.1 Nicotiana obtusifolia
CAAGCGCGTCAAATTTGTTTTGTACTCTAACTTGCTGAGTGTTGCCTTTTTCTGCTGGTTTCTGAATTTCAGTTCTGGTTTTAGATTTGCCTTGAGGTCGATTGCCTTTCACTTCTTGCCATTGTGAAGTAACATTGCCTACGACTTTGCCACTTGATAAAATCCTGACTGGAGCTGTATCTGTTCTTTGCTGCTTCCCGACTTGGACTGCTTTGCCTTTGATTTTGTTTTGCTCAGTTTCTCTTTGTTGTACAGACTCGGTTGCATCAAGTGTTTTCGGATGCAAATTCCAGCATTCAATCATGTCGTGCCCTTGCAACTTGCATTCTTTACAGTATTTGGGAAGATAGTCATATTGAATTTTGACCCACTCTGTTCTAACCTCCCCTGATAATTCATTTTCTACATCAAGCCTGACTTTTTGGGGCAAATCTGATAATAGGTCTCCAACACTTTTACCCTTGCACAGCTAGGCCTCGTTTTGTTTATTGTCGCTAAATCCAGATGTACTGGTTTTCCAACTGCTGAGGCTATTGAGAAAAGGCATTCCTTAACAAAATATGTGGGCAGCAAATGCGGGAACGAGATCCACGCCATTGCCATTGGGGTTTCTTCACCCAGCTTGAACTTTGTGTCGTAGATTTGCTGTCTCATCTGATATTCATACCCGTCTTTAGCTTTTAGATAGTAGGTGCTTTTGGAGGTGATTTTAATGAAATCCTCCCAAAGCGTTAACCTGATGAGTACTAATTTGTCTCTGAAAAACCCAATGTTGCAATCGCCTTTGATTCCGCATTGAGTGGGAATGATTCTTCTTAGCTCCTGTAGTTCCGGCCAGCCTTAGGAGAATTTTCCTATGACTGCATATTGAAATCCTTCAATGTGGTTCATGCGAGAGACCTCTGACTCTGTGAATTTGACAATCGGCTGCCCATGCAGGTAGGTTGCTCGTCTGAAGGAGATTGGCTCAATTGTTTGGCTAGGGTTCTTGCTGATAACGTTATTTAGGTTGTTTGGGTTAAGGATTTTGGCGAAATCAAGGGGTTAGGTTGAGGATGTTGTAGGATTTGAGGTTTGGGGGGAGTTTGATGGGGGCTGTCCAGCCGGAATTTCACCGGCCGGTTTCTCCATTTTCGCCGGTGAAGATTGTCGTATCAGTCGATGTGCTCACTTTTCGACGGCCATTGGGTGATATGTGTTTGGGATTATATTGGATTGTGCGTTGTTTGAGGAGTGGTAGGAGTGCTGGCTGGGAGAGTCGCCGGCCGGCGACGGCGTTGATGACGAGGCTCAGTGGTGTCGCCTTCTCTGGATCGCCAGACTCTCTCTTTCTCTCTCGAGGGAATGGAGCTCGTCCCTCATAAATACTTTATAGATCATGATTCCATACTCATTTACATCATGAATCCATGAATTTATGGAAGAAAAATCAGATTTTTACCAAATCTTCCAAGAACGAAAATTTAAGATTTGAAAGCCAATCCGATGTCGGAATTTGATAATTTTTGTATGGTTGAACTCATTGGGAGATAAGGAACCTGTTGATGTGAAAATTTCTGAACTTCGAGAAGTGGGCCCGGGGCTCGAGTTTTGCTAATTTCGGGGTTTCTTGGTATTTTCAGTTGTTTTCGCTTAGGCTTTGTTCCCTCAACATATTGTGACGTAATTATTTTGAATTTGGATAGATTCGACGCACATGGAGGCCAATTTGAAGGGCAAAGGCATCGTGGGCTAGAAATTTAGCCGGTTTGAGGTGAGTAGTTATTGTAAATGATGTTCTGAGGGTTTGAAACCCCGGATTGCACATCGTAGTGCTATATTGAGGTGAAGCTCGCGCTCGATGATGAGCGTGGGGTCGTTTACTACTAGGGATTGTGACTTGGTCCATCCCGATTGATGATTTTTACTACATTTTGATTGAAACTTGTTTGATATCATCATGTTTTGGGCTGATTGCCATATTTGAGCTTCGTGCCAGTTATTTGAACCCTTCGAGGGTATTTATCACTGTTTCCTCACTGTTTTGATTCATTACTTAAACACAGTCATGTTGGTTTCCACTGTTTTATAACTCAATCACTTTTACTCAGTTTTGAGATTTAAATGACATTTTAAATGATGTAAATGGGATCGGGTGGCATGTCGCCACGAGATATGATGTAAATGGGATCGGGTGGCACGCCGCCACGAGATATGATATAGCACTTGGGCCGTAAGGGGCCCCTCCCGGAGTCTGTACACCCCCAGTGAGCGCAGGGTACCCAATGATGTTACAGTTGGTAACAACGACAACTTGTAACTAGAGCTGGGGAGATGATTATGGAAATATAGCCCAGTGACGTTACAGTTGGTAACAATGGCAACTGGTAACTTGAGTTGGGGAGATGATTATGGGAAGGTAATTGCTTATGCATCAAGAAAATTAAAGAAGCATGAAAATAATTACCCGACTCATGATTTGGAATTGCTTATATATGTTGATATATTTGGTGAGCACCCCCAGTTTTACAACTCAATCACTCCACTGTTTTACAACTCAATCACTTTTACTCAGTTTTGAGATTTAAATGACATTTGAAATGATGTAAATGGGATCGGGTGGCACGCCGCTACGAGATATGATGTAAATGGGATCGGGTGGCACGCCGCCACGAGATATGATATAGCGTTCTGGCCGTAAGGGGCCCCTCCCGGAGTCTGTACACCCCCCAGTGAGCGCAGGGTACCTAGTGATGTTACAGTTGGTAACAATGGCAACTGGTAACTAGAGCTGGGGAGATGATTATGGAAATATAGTACAGTGATGTTACAGTTGGTAACAATGGCAACTGGTAACTAGAGTTGGGGAGATGATTATGGAAATATAGCCCAGTGATGTTACAGTTGGTAACAATGGCAACTGGTAACTAGAGCTGGGGAGATGATATTGTTTTTAAAATGATATTGCCCGAGGGGCGTGATTTTTAAATAATACTGAGCCCAGGGGTGTTACAGTTGGTAACAATGGCAACTGGTAACCAGAGCTGGGAAGATTATGCTTGATTTCTCACGGATTTACTGTTTTCACATAATGTTTTACTGCTTCATTACGCAGTGCCTTGTGCTTTACGTGTTTCCTTACTTTCAGTCATTATTTATATGCATTACTCACTGAGTTGGAAGTACTCACATTACTCCCTGCACCATGTGTGCAGATTCTGGCTTTATTGATTCCGCTCCGAGGCATTGACTACGACGGTCAGAGCGGTGATTCAGAGACTACGAGGTAGCTGTTGGCGTCCGCAGCTCCGTATCTCTTTTATCTTGTTGTTTCCACTTTCTTCAAACAATTGTGCCAGAGATGTTGTAATAGTAATCTTGTTATTAGGATTTCATTAGTTTCTCATGACATTGTGACACCTCGGTTTGGGCTGTAAACGGGTTGGTTCGCTATGTTTTTCCGCAAATGACTGCTATTAAACTATGTTTGTGCTGTTCTCTTGTTAAATTAACTGCTTAAAATGAGTTATAGTTCGAATTGGCCGGCCTTGACTTCACGAGAGGCGCCATCACGACCAGGTTTGGGATTTGAGTGGTGACATTAAGATGTCGGAGGAGGATTAAAAGCTTGAGAATGATATTAAAGAAAAAACGAGGTAAGTTGATTAAAACTTACTCTTCTTGAGGGATTTTCTCCAAAAGCATGTTTCGAGTTAATGCTTAAGTTGTTTGCAAGTGCTTTCGTACTTGCTGAGACAAATGAGTGCGTATGTCTTCATGTACTAAAATATTATGATAAATCTTGTTGGAAAAATGATACTTAAGGCATCAAAATTTACGTATTGACAGGAGTACAGATATTTAAGTGTGAAAGATAAGTTTTCATGAATTCTATTACTTATGAAACTTGATGAATGAATTGCACTTGTGGTATTTTATAAGGATTGATGTTCAATTGCTAAAGGTTTTAATATGTAAAAGGTTGTTTATATGATTTTTATTCAAATGGTTTGGATTGTCTATTACTTTTATGATTTGATAAAATAGATCCTTTGATTCTATTATGCTGTGAATCTATTTTAAAATATCAAATATTTTGGGAGTTGCTAGTGGAGACCACCGAGATTGATTTGAATATTGAATTCGATACCATGAACTACACGTGCTGGTGTATAGACACATTCTAAGGCTAAGCCGAGGCTTGTGTGATTAGTCCCCCAAGTGGGATAAATGTGCTATATTAGCATGGCTGTTTCGATTCGTGCAGCACTTCGATGAGACGACCTAAGCAAGTGGGGTATATGATACTTGCCGCTAGGTTGATCACCTAGTTGACCTTGTTCATACGTCGATGTTGGTATAGTCCTCCCTGTGAAAGTTTAAAGAATAATATTTTTATGTTTAGGTGTAAGGAGACGAAAGTAATTTCAATGACATAAAGCAAATGGAATGGTTTTATTCAAAATCTTGGATTGATATAAATGTTTTAAACGTTTATATCGTCGGTTATATTTCAATTGTCTTTTATTTAAAATGATAAAGATCATGAATTGATAAAATTACTTATCGTTTTATATCAAATATTGGTGAATTATTTTATCAAGTTTGTCCCAAAAACTTAAGTTAGAGAGAGTCTATGACAGTTATTGAGTGCCATTGTGGTGTACTTAGCCCTTAGGGACCCTCTTCAGGGTCTCGCTTTCTTTACATATTTCAGGATGAGGTGTGACATGTGATTTGTGGACATGACTAGGATGACTCTCTTTACGAGGTATGATGAAGCACCACTTTTACCTTGTGGTAGCTACCATGATATTTTTTATTTTGCTTATTGGAATTATCCCAAGTAGTAGTTCTATTCTTTGGTATAGAGGCTCCATAGATAGTTGTGTTGGATTATAAATATAAGGTTGTGGATAAAGGAATAATTATTTAATTGATTATATCATTTTTATGAAAATTTTCATGTAAGATTTTGGAAATAAAAAAAATAAACCATGACTTGATTTGAAATGTACAAGATTTTGAATTGGCTTTCACAATTGTATTTTGTTTTGACATATGGGTTGGTTTGCTCAGGTCGGGTAGTGTGCCGGGTGCCGGTCACGTGGATTTGGGTTTGTAACGATCTGGCCGGTCATTTTGAGCTTTAGTGATCCTTCAATGCTTTGAGGTATTGAGTGGCTTCATATTGTATATTATGACTTGCGTGCATGGTCGGATTGAATTTCGGATGTTTAGGGATGAATTTGGATGAGTGATTCTCACTTTAGAAGTTTAAGTTGAAACTGTTGACCGAGGTTTGACTTTTATGAAAACGACCCCGTAGCGATGTTTTGATGGCTCCGACAGGTTCGTATCATGATTTTGGACTTGTAAATATGGAGGCCCGTAGGTTGATTTGTGTTGTTTTGCCAAAAGTTGGCAATTTAAAGGCTTAGAATTTTTACAAGTTTGACCGTAGGTTGACTTTATAGCTATCGTATTTGGATTTCTATTTTGGGGCTTGGAATAGGTCCATCTCATCATTTAGAACTTGTCCGCAAAGTTTGGCATAATTCCGAGTTGATTGATAGGAATCGGAAGTGCAGTTGTGTTTTTAGAAGTTCTTGAGTTTCATGTTGATTTCATGTGTTTTGGAGATCCGATTCGTGGTTTCAAATATTATTTTGATGAATTGATCATGTGATTGAGTTCGTGTTATGTTTTTAGACTTGTGTGGATGTTTGGTTTTGGAGCCCCGAGGGCTGGGATGGGTTTCAGATGCATTGCGGAATGTTTGAAAGAGTTTAAGTACTGCTGGTTTTTGCACAGATGCCTCAGGTCTCGTATTTGCGAGTTTTTTATCGCATTTACAATAATAAGACGTAGTATTCCAGGTTCGCATTTGCGAACCAAGTGTTCTCATTTGCGATGGGTGGCTTGGGTGAGCTGGTTCACAATTGCGATCTTCTTGGTCGCATTTGCGAAGTGTCCATGTTTGCAATTGCGGATGTTTCATCGCAATTGCGATGACAACAAGGATGTGAATTTCTTTGCTTTTGTGATTGATTTTTCGCATTTGCGATGCGAACCCCAGGTCGCATTTGAGACACCTGTGCTTGGACAAAAAGCTGAGGGACGAGATTTTTAGCCTCGTTTTCATATTTTGGAACCCTAGACTCGGTATGAGGCGATTTGGAGAGAGTATTTTCATCTATAAACTTTGGCTAAGTGATTTTAATATATTTTTAATCATATTCCATCAATATATCTTTGATTTTAACATCAAAATCATGTGAATCAAAGTGAAAATATGTGAAACTTTATCATGTTTTTGAAATTTAAGAATTTAAGTTTTGAGAGTCTATTTGGACTCAGATTTTGAAACTAATCACATATATGAACTCGTGGGGTCATGGGTAGTTGGAATCTACTATTGGACCCGGGTTTTGATTGGACGGTCCCCGGGTTGACTTTTGAGAAATTGTGTAAAGATCATGACTTTATTTATTGAAATTGATTTCTCTTACATTATTTGATGTTATTAAGTTGATTTTGATTAGATTTGTGATGAGCGGAGGTGAATTGTAAGGGAAAACCTGTTTTTGAGTATTGATTGAGGGCTTGAAGTGTCACGACCCGGAATTCCCACCCTCGGGAGTCGTGATGGCGCCTACTAGTGAAAGCTAGGCAAGCCAATTAACCGAATCATTAACTACTATTCCACTTAAAATCAAAGCAACTTAAGATCCACAGTTAGTAACATTATAAATAAATGAGTAGAACGTATAAAATTTCAGGCCTTTAAACATTCCCAATACAATCTCCTTAACAACTACCCAAGATTTAGTGTCACAGTTTCACAGACTGTCTAAGATTTACTACAAGTAAGGGTCTAAAAGAAATAACAAAATACTATTTATGGGACTACAAAAAGAAAAGAAACAGATAAAATAGAAAGCGGGAGACTCCAAGGTCCGCGGACGCCTGCAGGACTACCTTGGGTCACCTGATAATCAGAAGCTGGAAGCTCCTTACAGTCCAACGCCTGCGGTACTGGGATCTGCACAAAAGAGAGCAGAGTGTAGTATCAGCACAACCGACCCCATGTGCTGGTAAGTGCCTGGCCTAACCCCGGCGAGGTAGTGACGAGGCTAGGACCAGACTCCAGATAAACCTGTGCAGTTATATATATATATATATATATATATCCAAAGCAGAAAGATAGAAGCAAATAAACAATCAACTATGGGGAAGGGAAACATATTTCGGAGTAACAGATAAAACAATTCATCAAAGAAATATAAGGAAAAACTACAATTAATTTCTAACACAAGTAAAAGAGATATAGACAATTTTCACTTTCAGTTTCCATCTTGTTGCAGGCGTGCAACTCGACCCCATTTCCTTATTTTTCCTGTGGTAGGCGTACCACTCGCTCCCATTTCATTATCTTGTTGCAGGCGTATAACCCGACCCCTTTTCATTTTATTTCTGTGGTAGGCGTACCACCCGACCCCTTTTCATTTCATTTCTGTGGTAGGCGTACCACCCGACCCCTTTTTAATTTTTATATATATATCCTGTTGCAGGCGTGCAACTCGACCCCATTTCCTTATATCCTGTTGCAGGCGTGCAACTCGACCCCATTTCCTTACATTTTGTGTAGGCGTACCACCCGCTCCCATTTCATTATTCATCACACAAATCACAAGAATTTCAGTAAGGAAACAAAACAATATCATAATTTCTCAACAAGAGAACAATAACATCAAATAATCATCCATATACGACCCAGGGTCATGCTTGACACCAACGTAGAGGTACTCGTCACCATGCCTATACGTCGTACTTAAAGTAACAATTTAACAAATAGAACACGAATTCTAATCCCTCAAGCTAAGGTTAGAATGGACACTTACCTCGCTTTGCAACTGAATTCAAGGTTCCAACAAACCTTTGCCTTGAAACTTTGTGTCCGAAGGCTTCAAATCTAGTCACAAGTAATTTAATATACTCAATACACATAGTAGAAACTAATTCCATATGAATTTACAAATTTTTCGGATTAAAATCCAAAATTTAATATCAAAATTGCCAGTGGGGCCAACTTCTCGTAATCATACAAAACCCACAATATGTGATATCCCATTCCGATACGAGTTCAACTATACAAAAATTATTGAATTCCGACATCGGATCGATCTCCAAATCTTAATTCTAAACTTAAGGGTTTTCCACAATTTTCCCAACCTAAATCACCAATTAATTTCTAAAAATAGTGATAAACTGAGGTAATTCCTCCAAAATTGAGTTACCCCGATGTTTCCCTTGAAATCCCTCCAAGAATTTCTTCAAGACTTGCTTTAATCCAAGCTCTCTAGCTCCCAATGTGTTTAGAATGGTCAAACCCCCTTCTTTAAGAATCTACACAAGATAATCTCCTTTGGATATGGTTTTGAAGTTGGTTTGTTGTGATTCTAGGGTGTTTGGAGGTGTTCCTCTTTGTGGGTAACGAAAATGGGTCTTGTAGAACAAAATGGGCACTGAGTTCTACTTAAAAAGTGTCAAAAATCGAGTTAGAACACCCCTGTCAGGCCATATTTGCGATCCGCAAACCTGTCGCATAACAGGTTTGCGGTTCGCATTTTTGGTCATAGAAATCGCAACCCTTGCCCCATGTTCTGCCTCAATTTGCGATTTCTAGGTCCAAAATGCGGTTCGCATGTTGAATTTGCGGTCAATCTGCGATCGCAGATTTGACATGTCTGCAGAATTTTTCCCTGACACGAAAATAGGCATAACTTTCTCATACGATGTCCGAAGTGGACGATTCTTTTTGCTATGACTCTGAAATTTCGATACAGATCTAATGCTTCAATTAAAACAGAATTTGGAGCCCATTTGTATAATATTATACCACTTATTCTTGAAGAGACGCCATCGACACATTCTTGAAATGCCAAAGTTAAACTCCATCAACCATCCAAAATCCCCTCGAGGCCCTCCGGACTTCAACCAAACATGCCAACATATCTTATAATATTATTCAAACTTGTTCCAACCATCGGAACGCTCAAAACAACCTCTCAACACCAGATTCGCGTTGGATTCAAGCCTAAGGATTTCAAAATCTTCTAAATCGCTCTTTTAATCTAAACCCAACCAAACCACGTCCGAATGACCTGAAATTTTACACACAAGTCATAAATCACATATCAAAGCTACAACAACTTTCGGAATTCCATTCCGACCCTCGGATCAAAATCTCGCCTATCAACCGGAAATCGCCAAAATTCTAACTTCACCAATTCAAGCCTAATTCTACACGGAACCTCCAAAACTAATTCCGATCACACTCCTAAGACATAAATCCTCTCCCGAAACTAACCGAATCATCGGAATTCACATCCGAGCCTTCTAACTCATAAGTCAACATACATTTGACTTTTACAACTTAAGCCTCCTTGAAAGAGACTAAGTGTCTCATTTCTTACCGATTTTACTCCGAACTCAACTACTCAACTTGATTACATAAAACACAGATAACGAAATATAATGAGACAAAATGGGGAAGACGGAGTGGTAACCCACGAGACGACTGGCCGGGTCGTCACATGAAGTATCTTTCCAAACATTGTGTGGGGGAAACTACCCCGTAGGAACTTGATTGTTTGCACTATTTGAACTACGTGAAAGATGTGTACATGAGCTGACGAGTCTGTACCCGGCTTATATGTGGAAATTTGACCGGTTTAGACTCTTAGGTTCTTATGTACATTAAATGAAGTTGTCTTATCATGTTAAATCAACCATGGTGAAATTTACCCTTACATGTATTATTTGAAATCGATTGGTTCATGTTCCACCCTTTTTTTTACCAAATATACACTGATATGCCTTAATTAGAGTTGTTATCTCTTTTATTGCAATGTTATCTTTTCCATAGTTGATTATCCCTAATTGAAGCTATTGTTATCTCTTCCATTGTTGACTTATCCTTATTTGAAGTCATTGTTGCGTGTTATCTCTCTTATTGTTGAATTATTCTTATTTGAAGTCATTGCTACATGTTATCTCTCTTATTGTTAAGTTATTATTACTTGGAATCATTGATATATATTATCTCTCTTATCGTTGAGTTGTACTTATTTGGGATCACTATTATATGTTATCTCTCCTATTATTGGGTTACTCTTATTTGATATTGTTGTTACATATTATCTCTCTCATTGTTGAGTTATTCTTATTTGAAACCATTATTTCTTGTCATGTCTTCCATTGTGAGCTCGTTCTTCCGTTTCTTTGTGTTTTGTAATTATTGTATTGATTTACTTGTCGTACTCTTATGTTGTTATTGTTGTTGTTGTTGTTGTTGTTGTAGTACTCCGTGTTGTTGAGCTGAGGGCTATGTGTGGTTGTGGTTTTGGAATTATTTTAAGAAATATTGTGGCATATGGGCACATGTGGTGCGAGTTGTTATATTTTTGGCACACGTGATACTGTTGAGAGGATTGTCGGGGTGTTCGCACGTGAGTTGTCCGTGCTATTATTAATATTATTGATATTTGCACATGCGGTGTGACAAGGTGGGCTACATATATGTAGGTTTGCGCATGTGGCGAGACAAGGCGGGTATATTGTTATACGCGTGTCGTGAGACAAGGCGAGCATTTACTTTATTGTTGCGCACGTGGCAAGAGAAGGAGGCTATGTTGGGGATGACTTGTGATGACTTATGATGGCCTGGGGGCATTGTTATTGATGATATTTTTGTAATGGTGTGCCTATCTTGTGTGAGTCATGCATTTTACGTTTTGTTGTGTTGTTTCTTATGCGTCATTCATTGTCTCTGCTCTTACTTGTTGGCTCGAGTTGTGATAGAACACTTGCACAAGCATACACGTAATTAATCACACATATCGGTTTAAGAAGATGAACCCTTATGTTTATTGATTATTTACATATATTCTCATATACTTGCCTTCTGTATGGGAGTTGTACCATTGGCATGTGAGTTGTCCATGCGTATATGAAATATTGCTACTATTGGAACGTGAGTTGTCCATGCGGTTATGAGATATTGTTACTACTAGCACGGGAGTTGTCCGTGCAGATATGAGATATTGCTACTATTGACACGTGAGTTATCTATGCGGTTATGAGATATTCTTACTGCTAGGACATGAGTTATCTGTGCGGATACGAGATATTGTCACTCTCTTAGCACGTGAGTCGTCTGTGCGGATATGATGTATTGATGGTATTGGCACGTGAGTTGTCCGTGCAATTGTGATTTGAAATGTGGGCACAAGATGCCAAGTGATCAGGGTCTGTGATTATGAGGTGTGGCACCTGGGGAAAATTCTTGTATAATCCTTATGAGAAAGCGGTTGTTTTATTGGATTGTTACTTGTTTTCCCTTACTTGGATTCACCGGACTTAAAATGTATTCTGTTTACTTAACGACATTATTACCTGTTGGATCCTTATTGTTAATTGTTGTTTCTAGTTCTTAATGCGAGTATCATAACATTATTCTTACCATGTTTAGCTTTATATTGTTCTCTATTAGTTTTATATTCATAATTGTACAAGTTATTGAGTCTAGTAGGTGTTTTGACTATGCCTCGTCACTACTTCATCGAGGTTAGTCTTGATACTTACTGGGTACTGTTGTGGTGTACTCATATTATACTTCTACACATTTTTGTGCAGATCCTGGTATTTCGGAGTTTATTGGTCATAAGCTAGCTGATCAGGAATTATTGTGGAGACTCAAGGTATACATGTTGTTGCGTTCGTAGGCCTAAGAGTCACCTTCTGAAGTTTATTTTATACTATTTAGGCTGAATAGCCTAGTAGACCCCTTTACTTGTTCCACTTTGTAATCTTGGTCCCTGTACTCCATGGATTTCATCTAGACATTTTCACTTGATCAAAACCTATATTTTAAACTCCTCTGACTATTGACTGAGCATATGTGGCAACTTGACGGCTGAGTTGGACAAAATGTGTGCAATGCACGTGTATAATGAGCGTGAATTCATAGATTAAGATTGAAAAGAAGACCAAAATAAGAAGGAAAAAAAAGTAAAAGAAAAATAAAAGGAAAAAGATTGAAATATTTGCACATCGTTCCCCTTCTTTCGCGTTGATGTCTCCACCCTAAAATCCCTCACCAGAAATCTCACCTTGCCAAATCTAACACCACACCAGTAACCTTTTACTTGTTATCCTCCATCCATTGAATCAGAAATGACAAACGAAAACTTTCACCGCCTAAGGCAGCTGCTACACCACCAGCGGAGTAGATCGGAAAGGGTCACCGATGACACATCGCCTCCAACTCCTCCCCACTGTTCTTACTTCTGTCTTCTTTCATTTCTTTCTCTTCTACTGAAACAAACCCCAAGTAGAAAGCATCCATTTTCGTCCCAAAAATTTCACTAAATCAAGAAGCACTCGTTGGGAATCACTAGTGGTCACCAATCAAAGGGACAGAGGAGAGAAACCTCCACGTCATATTTCATCTCTCAAAAACCATCGGCACAAAATTTTAAGTCTTCTTCTCCAAGATTTTCACTTTGATTCAATTATTTTTTCCAAATTTATGTTCAAAATTATCTATAAAGATTATACACTTTTTATGTATTGGTTACAGAAAACTGAAAAAGATTTAAAATTTTCATTGCTAAAAAGGGAGAAGAAGACATAATTTTTTATTATTTTTAACCATTGAACAATACCCCAAAATTTTCAAGTGTGAAGATGAAGTGTGGCTTTGAAAGGTATTGGACGTAAATTTGCTTAGAAGGAAAGCATATAGCAAAAACAGGAAGGGGAACTTTTTGCCTTTGTTTTTACTTTTTTTGACATGGTATTAATTATGTGACATGGATATGATGTGTCATGTATTTCTGAGCGAGTGAGGAATACGCAGTGCCGGAAGGGTATAAAATATAGGTTTTGATCAAGTGAAAGTGTCTAGATGAAACTCCATGGAGTACAGGGATCGAGATGACAAAGTGGAACAAGTAAAGGGGTCTACTAATTCTACCTACTATTTATTTCTATTTCAGAACAGTTGTACTTAGAGAATTTCTAGTGAACTCAGTAGAGCCTTCGACTTCTACGATTTTGGGATGTTGTGTATCATGTTGGGATTGTTGGCTTTATATGTAAATATATGGTTCATGTTTAATAGTTATTTTGGTTGAATTCTGTCATTAATTCAGTAAGTGTAGGGCTTACCTAGTCTTAGAGACTAGGTATCATCACGACATCCTACTGAGGGAAATTGGGGTCGTGACAGGGTTGTGACAAACTTGGTATCTGAGCACTAGGTTCTAAGTTGAGTCCTAGGAAGTCTATGTAGCCATGTCAAGTAGAGTCGCTCTTATCAGTGTACTATCGGCCACACTTATATCGGGAAGGCTACAATGATATCTAGGGAGTTTCACTTTCTTCTTACTCTGGATCATGCGTCTATGCCTGAAGTGAGAGTCAGGATTCTCGATTATATTGATTACCTATTATGGAAGATATAGAAGTAACACGAATAAAGCTCAAGGTTCAATTTATAACACAAGATGTTTTAGCTAATATCAAGAAAGTGTCAGATTGTCCAAAATGGAACGATAGGTTGAGAATAGATTCGAACTGATACAATCAAGACGTATGACTTTGGTGAATAAGAATCATCAATCGAATACAGAGAAATCATGAAAGAAAACAAGGTGATGATGTCGGCTAGTACTATCAAGACGGTGTCAGGACTTTAAAGAATTTTACTAAAGGATGCGAAAAAGGACACCTATGGTAGACCCTAAATTTCAATTCAAGATTGTTGGTGAGGATGTTGGAACGACTTTTTTCTATGATAATCATCATTAGCGAGTTTAACAAAGGTACAAAAAAGAAGATACTGTAAATGAAGGGTTGCACCTTAAATCATCATGACGAGATATAGAGGAATGATATGGACCTAATTGATAAGTGAATATGAATCAGTCAAGTCTGTGGCGGGCATAGTATGACTCATAAAAATGAGGGCATAGTTAGGACAGCGTCAACGATGACCAAAGACACCTTCCAAAAAAAAAAAAGTAGACTTTCTTGATCATCCGAAAAGGTGATATTGCAAGATGAGAGAGATGGCCATTATTCTACTAGAGATTGGGTTGCCTATGAGCATGATAATTTCTTCGTCATGATGGTATCATACGTGATAGAAGTGACACACAAGAAATAAAGTGACACGTATGAGTACGAGTTGAGGATAGCCGAAGCATGTAATATGTAAAAAATAGGTATGACAGCCTTATATTCCTCCCAGATGATGAATGTATTACAAAAAAAAGTCAATCTCTAATGATTTATACCAAGGTATGCGAGGATAAAGTATGTGAACTTAAATGGGTAAGTGTGAAAATATTAAGGCATGAGATGCACAAAGGGCGTAATCTTGGAGGTT
The DNA here is from genome assembly GCA_002018475.1 of Nicotiana obtusifolia. Classification (NCBI taxonomy): domain Eukaryota; kingdom Viridiplantae; phylum Streptophyta; class Magnoliopsida; order Solanales; family Solanaceae; genus Nicotiana; species Nicotiana obtusifolia. The sequence continues at coordinate 15,918 of MCJB01042370.1, forward strand.
ATAAGAAGAAATGTAAGTTGTTATAGAAGAAAAAAATGGCGTGCAATGATAATCATAAGTTTGCCTAATCGAGGTATGTCTTATTATGTTCTTTTGAAATGGTGAGAATTGAGAATTTCCAAGAATAAGCTCAAAGAAACTCTATATGTGCCAAGAAGAGCAGTTAACCTGGGATTGAACGGATCCTTATGATTTAAGAAGAATAATTATTGAAATGACACATGGGATAAGTTGAAGCTTTTGGCAAGTTATACATATAATGTTTATCACATAAGGCTCAAAAATTTGAAAATGGTTATGGTACAGAATTGGAAATTGAGAAGCTACAAGAATTCTAAGGCTACATGATAATGTGTCACGAATCTCTAACATGATATGTATGTGGACTAGGTCAATAATACCTTGGAGATACGAAAGTAATTACCATGCGAATGATTGTGTACCCATAGACTAGATTCCATGAAGAGTGGAAAAATGTGTAAGTATATATTAATCATATAAAACATGTTGATGTAAAGATGTGGTATTAGCTATGCCAGAAGAGTTCGTATTATGATGATAACATGAGGTAATAAGACCCTACAGGCACGACATCTTTATCAGAAGTATTATCCTACTAGGTAGGATACCATCAACATAAAGTTTTACGAAAGGACTTAAAAGCAAGAAATATAATTTAAGAGATATATACTATGGAATCTCACATATATATATATATGTGTGTGTGTGTGTGTGTGAACATGATGGTGGCATAAAGATAGATTGCGTGTTTCTTACATTTAGCATTGTGTAGATGGTATATGTTGTGAAAAGTTGTATAATGATATGTGAATTTAGCCTGATGGAGTCGCACTTGTTCAACACATTTAAGCATGAGATGAGAGGCGCAAGGTAGTCGTACTTGCTAGAACTGTATTAGAGCATAGATTGAAGGGTGAAATGTTACAAGAGATTTCAACAGGAGAGTGAAAATGAAAGAGTGAAGTGCTAAATGTCGTAAGGGCGGGAAATAATAACACTTAGCAATATATGTTTCTGCTAGTAGTGACATGATATTTGGATATGAAAATCAATAAACAAAGTTCTTATGAGTATAACCAATCTATCCTATTGTCAAAATAATGAGCATATCAGCATAACGATAAAATAAAATTCAAGGTACAAAGAAAGATTGAAGCGGTAAAATAGAGATTTCTAGTTGGGGCATAAAGAGCCTATAGTAGTGGGTGAGCATGTAGATGGTCAATGAGAAGTTTTCTGTGAGATGACAGTTTAATAAAGACTTTGAGTGGCTAGTAAGAGTTTGAATTGGGTTTACTCTTAAGTGGGAGAGCATCAGAAAAAGAAAAGTTCACCTTAAAGGTAATGGTTTGGGAAATAAAACACTTTATTTACTAGAGTCAAGATGAAGAGAAAACCTTCGATAACTTCATGGTGGAATGGGTGCAATCACCATAAAGTATTTGTAGGGAATCAAACTTATTGCAAGAAATAGTCACGATGTTCTACATCAAGGATGTTAAAAAGTTATGTCTGATAGTCAATGATTTAATGGGCAACTCAAATCTATTTCTACAACTTAGAGGCATGTGTGATTTGAATTAAATTCAAGTGTTCGGGGAAAATAATGGAATATTTGAATTGTACGGTGGGATTTAATGGAATGAAGGAGTATTTTTAATATGTGCACACTTTGCACGGAATAAAATAGAAAGGGCTAATGCAGTGCATATTTTAAATGAGAAATAACTCTTGTATACTAAAATGAAGTATGCCAGAAAAAAAGCATGGGTTTAAGGAAGAGCACTAATCTTAAAAGGTGTAACTTTTGTCGTGATAGCATTGATACGCGAGTATTGGAAGCTTACATGCTATGGTATTATGTCTTTGGTACGCACAGAATGTGATGACCCGATATGTCAGTTTTACCCTTCATTTCTATGTTTCAAGACCTCGACTATAACAGTTTAATATTTCTCGATTTGCATGCGCAGTCCGTATCTTGTTCCGGAAAGTTTTTATGTGGAAAATTTAAGAAAATGTGAATTTTTCCTTAAAACTCATTTGAGTTGAATACGGTCAACGTTTTGTGTAAACGTACCCGAATCAGTATTTTGGCGGTCCCGGTGGGTCCATATTGTGGTTTAGGACTTTGGAGTATGTCCAGATCAAATTCGAAAGTCCCTAACTTGATTTAACGTAATTTGTTGAAAACTATTAATTTGAAGGGTTAAAGAATTCCTAGGTTTGGCTGTATTGACTTTGTTGTTACCAGATTCGTATTTCGGTTCCGGACCTTGGTATAGGCTCATTTCAATATTTATGACTTGTCTGCAAAATTTGATGCAAAACGAAATTGATTTGACGTGATTTGGATGCCCGATTGTAAATTTGCATGTTATTGAGTTTCTTTGAAAATTTCATACACTTTGATGTTCGATTGGTAGTTCTAGTCATTTTTTTGGTGTTTCGATTGCGCGAGCGAGATCGCATGATGTTTTTGGACTTGTGTGCATGTTTGGTTTGGAGCTTCGAGGGCTCGGGTGAGTTTCGGATGCATGGCGAAGTGTTTGATAGAGTTAGGATTTTGCTGGTTTTTTTTTTTGCACAGGCCTCAGTTCTTGCAATTGCGAGTTTAGGATCGCATTTGCGATAGTAGATGAGCTCTATCACGTTCGCATTTGCGAACAGATTCTTCGCATTTGCAATGGGGTGCTGGGGCAGGCTGGTTCACATTTGCGATCAAAGTGGTCGCATTTGCGGATTGTCCCATGTTCGCATTTGCGAGAAAAACCATCGCATTTGCAATGGCAGGAGAGATGTGAGTTCTTCGCATTTGCGATGGATTTCTCGAATTTATGGGGTTCGCAAATCAAAAAATTGAGAGACGAGATTTTAGCCTCACTTTTCATATTTTGGAACCCTAAACACCCTAGAAGCGATTTTCTATAAGGATTCTCTTCCCAAAAATATTGGTAAGCAACTTTAACCTATTTCTTTTCATTTACCCATTACTTTCCAAGTATTTTCAACATTAAATCTAGGATTTTTATGGTAGAAAAGGGATTTGGGCATAAGTGGGGGGTAAAATTGAGATTTAGACCTCAAATTGAGGCCGGATTTTCAAACTAATCACATAATCGGGCTCGAGGGTGAATAGGTAATTGGGTTTTGGTTCAAATCTAGGGTTTTGGCCAAGCAAGCCCGGGCTTGACTTTTGTTGACTTTTTGGAAAAAGTGTAAAGATTAGTTTGGAGGCGAATTTTTGAGGAAAGGCCTCGATTTAGCTTAGATTTGATTGCGGAGCGAGGTAAGTGTTGGGTCTAACCTTGATTTGAGGGAATTAGGAACCCTTGAACTATATGTTGTGTGAATTACATCAGTAACGTCGTATACGTGAGGTGAAAAGTGGATATACGCCATCAAAATAATTGTTTCCATGCTTTCCCGTATTTCATTAACTATCTTATTCCATGTCTTAACTGTTACATGCTTTAATTGCTTTCTTTGTCGTAACTTGTTACTTGTCATTTATTTACTATTGTATTGAAATGTTTGTCTCTTCCATCATTCCATGATTAATTGCTAATTGCTTTAATTGGCTTTCTTATACACTTTAACTGTAATTTATTTGGCTTGTCTTGTTGCTTTGTATTAATTGTAGCATTCCGTGATTTCGTACGGGGTTCCTTTTATTGCTTTGGTTTCATATTATTTAGTCATAGAGATTCTTGTGAATTGAGTTTTTGGATTGATTACATTTATTGAATTTTTTTATGGATCGGGTTGCACGCCGCAAAGGTTGTGATATTGTGGAATAAGGGAGGATTTGATATTGATATGGTGTGATCGGGTTGCGCGCTGCAACGAATTTTATATGTGACTTTGATATTGATATGGTGAAATAAGGGAGTATTATGATATTGATTCTGATTATATGGTGGGATCGGGTTGCACGCCGAAACGGATTTTATATATGATTCTTGATATTGATATGGTAAAATAAGGGAGGATTGTGTTTGTACGGTGGGATCAGGTTGCATGCTGCAACGGATTATGTGTGTGTACTCATTGTTGTATTATGTTAGCTTTTAGTATTTTCATATGAGATTCTGAGGACTGATATTTCTGGATTCACTTATTTCGAGGATTGAGTTTGCTTTGATTTGCTAACTTTCATTTATTAACTGCTTTGCCGTCATTTCCTGTTTTTCTTTCCTATTATTATTATTATTATTATTATTATTATTATTATTATTATTATTATTATTATTATTATTATTATTATTATTATTATTATTATAATACTGCGTACAAGTTATTGTAGGTGACTCGCCTTAGCCTCTTCACTACTTCGTCGAGGTTAGGCTCCGCACTTATAGAGTACATGGGGTCGGTTGTACTCATACTACACTCTGCACTTCTTGTACAGATTTCGGAGTTGGACCTAGCGGCAGTCAGTAGATTGCTCAGATCCAGCGCTTGACAGAGACTTTAGGTACAGCTATCCAGCGTTCGCAGCTCTGAAGTCCCCTTCTACTTTTTCTTAGTCGTTTACTTCGATTCAGACAGTTATATTTTGGTTTAGACTATTATTTGTAGCACTCTAGTCGCTCGTGTACTTGTGACACCAATTCTGGGATTATATCTGGATATCACTCTTATTTTATTTTACTCGCTCTATTTCAGTTTATTTAGTTTCTTGGTTATCATTTAATTTGAATTGTCGCAAATGGCTAAAAATCTATTTCTAATGTTGGCTTCCCTACCAAGTGAAATGTTAGGCGTCATCACGGTCCCGAGGGTGGGAATTCCAGGTCGTGACACATAAGCATATAAAATCTCAAATTTTTGTTAGAGAAACATCACAGGGAACTAAATAGAGTTAAGGAGTTGGTTAAAGTTAAGAAATGGAAACTTGCCTCCTGGTGTTCGAGAATGAATGGCAAAGTAGTATGTAAAATGGATAAAACTGGTGAATATTTTCCATAGAGCAAACTTGTGAGCTGTAATAGTTATTAAGTTGGGATCTACGAAAACTCTAAAGTCACGAGGGAAAGTAGGAGTATTAATTGCTATGTGATGGATGAATCTAAGACGACTGTCATATTAGTCTTTGGAAGGAACATAAGAACATTCAGAATAATTTTAATAATTAGAGAACATCAAGAGTCCAAAGTAAATCATGCCTAAAACAAGAATCATGAAAGGCAAGTACCAAGTGGGCAATATAACTTCTCGCGCATCAAGTAGGAGCTATAGCTTTGAGCAAGCTAAGAATTAAGGCAAAATATAAATTTATTATTCTTTATTCGTATCAAAAAGATAAAAATTTATTAAAGTCCAATAACAGAGGGATTTTCTATTTATTTGAAGATACTTTTTAGGTATGACTTGGAGTATGCATAACTAAAGAAAATGCAGGCATGTACAGTGGTGATATGAGAGCTATTTAGTAGATAGTATTGATATTGAGAGGTATTCATGTTTACAAGTTAAAAGTTTCAAAATTTTTACATTTGATTCACTTGTGGTATATGTACTGTCGAGTGGGGCCAAGATGGTACATTATATTGTGTATTGTTGGTTGTTGAGCGATATTGTTGTTGGAGCCCGTATGGGGGATTATTCTGGATAGGTTGAAATTTTTGTACAGTCCTAATTACAGGGGAAACTCTGCCAAAATTTTTTAGAATTTGTAAAGTTAGCAAAAATTTAAGGGCCATAAGTAAGTTGAGATTTTGGAAAGAAAGTATAAGACCCAAATAAAATCATAAGTGCCTATGCATAATGGTTAGAGATAAATGGATGCTAACTCTATGCTTCGAAATAATTCATAAAACATTCAAGGACGAATATTCTTAAGTGGGGGAGAATGTAGCACCCCGAAAAATTTCAAAGTGCTTAAGCACTATTAAGAAAATTGATGTGTGTTAATTATATTAATTTGTGTGCAGACGTAGACTATTAATATGATGGATATCAATTGAATATGATATTAAGTGCACGAGGCATAGTATAAGTGATGACGGGTCTAAAGAGAGCCCTAAGTCCAATTTAAGTTGGAAACTATACGACGGACTAAAGTATCAAATGACTACGCACAAGGCCTAATTTTAAATAAGCATTTTCCCAATATATATAGAGTTTTATGATGAACTACCTATTAAATTAAAGATCTGTGAGTCTAATTTTCAACGGTTCTAACCGTTCACTATTTAGACATTTCTACAAGGAGTTATGGGCGTTTTAGTAAAAGGTGTTCAACAGGAAAAACTTGGGATGTGAGGTACAACCTGCACCACGCAAGGTACAACTCGCTGAAGCACCTGTCCCTATATAAGGTAGTGAGGGACAACAGCCATTTTTGGGACGTTTGAGCCAGGGATTGGTTCTTTCATGGTGGATTCGACCTTGGAGACTACTTAAGCATACAAGGTAAGTTTTATGGATGCATGTCACAACCCAAAATTCAACTAGTCGTGATGGCACCTAACCCAACCCGCTAGGTAAGCCAATTTAACAAAAAATCCAATAGCAATGAGATTTACTAATAAATGAAATGATAATATAACTGAACTTCGATACAAAGAATTCCGAAGGACTGGTAGTACAAATCATGAGCTTCTAAGATTTAGAGTGTGCAAAGCTGGTATGAAATAAATACATCATCTGTTTTGAAATATACATGAACATATTCAAAATATACATGAATATTATCCGTGACAGTGTTGTAATATAAGTGGGAGCGGGTGGCACGCCTGCCACAAGATATCGTGAAATGAGGGCGGGTGGTACGCCTACCACATGAATTTATCATTATATTTGTTCCTCTCAATTATAGGTTCATGTATCTTCCATTCGGCATAATTTAGATTGTTAGATGGACTAGTTGAATAAGGAATTGTTAGAAGTCAAAAAGGGGTTCAGTGTCAAAGTCATGGGTAGTGTCTTAGGAGTTTGTTAGGAGTTTAAGGGATCCGGTGTCACAATAGCAGCGTCGTGTCTAGGTTTAATGAAATGATAGTTGGGTTGGGAGGTTAATTGTAGAACTTCAACTGTAATTGAGTACTAACATTGATTGACCTAAATAGGAGTCGAATATGGTTTGGTTATAGCTGATTTCCCGCTGGCCAGGATGATTGTTTGATGTTGTTTATTCTCTCACTGTGAAGTTTTTATGTTGCCTTGTCCCCTTGTCGGGACTTCTTGTGATTGTTGTGGTATTGTAAGTGGGAGCGGGTGGCACGCCTGCCACGAGATATTATGAAAGTGGGAGCGGGTGGCACGCCTACAACGAGATATTATGAAATGGGAGCGGGTGGTACGCCTACCATAGGATATATTGTAAGTGGGAGCGGGTGGCACGCCTGCCACAGGATGTGATGTATGTGGGAGCGGGTGGCATGCCTGCCACAAGATGTGATGTATGTGGGAGCGGGTGGCACGCCAGCCACAAGAGGTTACTGTAAGTGGGAACGGGTTGCACGCCTGCAACAAGAGGTTACGGGAGGTGAAGGTGGCTTGTATCCCATCTCATTGTGTTAAAGGCTAAATTGCAGTTTTCTTTCTTATTCATTGATGATTGGCTTCGCTTTATTGGTCTGTTATTGCAATGTATGTTTTCTTTCCCCCGTTTAAATTGTTTATGTATTTCTAGTTTTCTGCTGTAGATACATATATGTTGATAACTGTATAGGTTTATCTGGAGTCTGGTCCTAGCCTCGTCACTACCTCACCGGGGTTAGGCCAGGCACTTACTAGCACATGGGGTCGGTTGTGCTGATACCACACTCTGCACTCTTTTGTGCAGATCCCAGTGCTGCAGGCTTCGGACAGTAGAAAGCTTCCAGCTTTGTGATTTTCAGGCGACCCAAGGTAGTACTGCAGACGTTCGCAGATCTTGGCGTCCCCTGTCCATTTCCTTTACCTGTTTCTTCCACGTAGTTCGGAGACAGTAGTTTGTTATTTCTTTCAGAACCTTATTTGTTGTACTCTTAGACAGTCTGTGAAACCGTGACGCCAGATCTTGGGTAGTTTGTAAGGGATTTGGTATTGATGATGTTTTGTAAAGTATGAAGTTTAATTCATATCGTTTTGATGTTACCAGTTTTGGTTGATATTTTTGTGCTGCAAACGTACTCGTAAGTAGAAAAAGGGAAAATAGTCCGGTTGATTGTCTTGCCTAGCTTTCACTAGTAGGCGCCATCACGGCTCCCGAGGGTGGGAATTCCGGGTCGTGACAGGTTGGTATCAGAGCCATAGGTTTACATAGGCCTCACAGTTCACAGACAACTCGGTAGAGTCTGAGGGATCAGTACGGAGACGTCTGTATTTATCCCCCAGAGTTTACAGAGTTAGGAAAAGACTCCACTTTTGTTCATTCTTGTCATGCTGTTTGCCTCTTAAATACTAATTGGATTCCTACTCTATTCTTTCGCAGATGGCGAGAACACGCGCTTCCTCATCTACCGCTCCGCAGCCCGAGCCCCCAGCAACAGTTTCCACGCGGGGCAGAGGGCGAGGTCGAGGTCGTGCTAGGGGTTGAGGCAGGGGCAGGACTCAGCCTCCTGCAGCCACACCAATGGTGGAACCTCAGATTGATCTTGACGAGGGGGTTCCGACCCCAGCAGTTCCGGTGGGCCCAGCTCAGGTCCCTGAAGGATTTATTGCTACCCCGGTCCTTCAGGACGCTTTGGTCCGGTTGGTGGGCCTCATGGAGAATGTCACTAGAGCGGGCTTACTTCCTGTAGCGCCAGCCACTCCTCAGGCTGGGGAAGGGACTCAGACTACTGCTACTCGTACTCTGGAGCAAGTAGCTCCCCAGGCTCAGGTCCCAGCAGTTCAGCCAGCTATGATGGTTCAGCCGGAAGTAGTAGCTCAGGCCGGCAATGGGGCGGCCTTGTCCGCCGATGCTTTGTGGAGACTGGATAGGTTCACCAAGCTCTTCACTACTACCTTCAGCGGTGCTTCTTCGGAGGATCCCCAGGACTTCCTATACAGTTGCCACGAGGTCCTCAGGAATATGGGTATTGTTGAGACCAACGGGGTAGACTTCGCGGCATTTCGCCTGTCTGGATCCGCCAAAACTTGGTGGAGGGACTATTGCTTGACTAGACCAGCCGGTCTGCCATCTTTAACTTGGGAACAGTTTACAGAGTTATTTCTGGAAAAGTTTCTCCCCGTCACTCAGAGAGAGGCTTATCGGAGGCAGTTTGAGCGCCTTCAACAGGGGTCCATTACAGTTACCCAGTATGAGTCCAGGTTCATCGACTTGGCTCGACATGCTCTGATCATACTTCCTACAGAGAGGGAGAGGGTGAGGAGATTTATTGATGGTCTCATTCAGCCGATTCGCCTTCAGATGGCTAGGGAGATTGGTAGTGAGATTACATTCCAGGAGGCGGTCAATGTGGCCCGCAGAGTCGAGACGGTTTTGTCACATGGAGGTAGTCATGGGTCGGATAAGAGATCCCGTCATTCCGGCAGATTCATTGGTGCTTCATATGGAAGCAGGGATTCACATGGTAGAGGCCATCCTCCTAGGCCCTTTCAGTCAGCCCTTCAGGTTTCTCACAGTGCTTCAAGTAACCGCGGTCCTCAGATGCAGTATCTTGATCAACAACGCATCAGTGCACCACCGCTTCAGAGTTTTCAGGGTCAACGGCCGAGGGCTTGTTTTATTTGTGGCGACACGAGGTACATTGCTAGGTATTGTCGTCAAGCTTTGAGAAATTCTCCACACCAGGATTCTCGTGCTATGGCGCAGGCACCAAATGTTCCGCAGCCCGCCCAACTAGCTAGAGGTGGGGGTAGAAGTGCTAGAGATAGAGGTAAGGGTACTGGAGGTGGAGCTCAGGTCGGCAGAGGTGGGGGACAGCCAGCAGCAGGCCGTCCTAGAGATGTAGCTCAGGGTGGTGGGGCCCAGCCCCGATGTTATGCTTTCCCAGCCCGACCCAAGGCTGAGGCTTCAGATGCTGTAATTACAGGTACAATTCTGGTTTGTGATAGAGAAGCTTCAGTATTATTTGATCCGGGGTCTACTTACCCATATGTCTCATCTTACTTTGCACCGTATCTAATCGTGCCTAGTGATTCATTGAGTGCTCCTGTACATGTGTCCACCCCGGTGAGTGATTTTATTGTGGTAGATCGAGTCCATCGTTCCTGTGTTGTAGTGATTGGGGGTCTTGAAACTCGTGTAGATTTATTGCTTTTAGACATGGTTGATTTTGATGTCATATGGGGGATGGACTAGTTATCATCTTACCACGCCATCCTGGACTGCCATGCCAAGACTGTGACCTTAACTCTACCGGGTATGCCCCGTTTAGAGTGGAAAGGGACTCCTGATCATTCCACCCGTAATATTATCTCTTATGTGAAGGCTCGGCGCATGGTCGAGAAGGGGTGCTTGGCTTATCTGGCTCATGTTCATGATACCAGATGCTGAGGTCCTCTCTATTGAATATGTGCCCGTGGTTCGTGAGTTTCCCGAGGTCTTCCCCTCCGACCTGCCGGGGATGCCTCCCGACAGGGATATTGACTTTTGCATTGATGTGGC